>APFE030401017.1:147124-189138 GCA_000404065.3 Pinus taeda | reverse complement strand
TTTAGGAGATGGAATTAAGGTTGATAGATCAAAAGTTGAAGTTATCTCCAAATTACCGATTCCAAATTTTCAAAAAGATGTTAGAAGTTTTCTTGGGTTTACTGGTTATTATAGAAGATTTATTGAAAACTTAACTCACAAAAGACTGTGAATTCAAATGGGATCCTGATTGTCAATCTGCATTTGAAGCTTTAAAAACTAGAATATATGAAGCACCCATTTTGAGAGGACCAAATTGGAAACTTCCTTTCCATATTTCTACAGATGCTTTAGATACAGATCTAGGAGCTGTGTTGGGTCAAAATGATTTAGTTCCTTATGCTATTTATTACACTAGTAAAAATTTGACTCCCACTGAGTTAAATTATACTGTAATTGAAAAAGAGTTCTTAGCCGTTGTTCATGCAATTAACAATTTTAGACACTATATAACAGGCTATGAAACTTTTGTCCATACTGATCATTCTGCCATTAGATATCTCATGAACAAACCTGTTACCAATGGTAGAGTCACAAGATGGATTTTAATTTTACAAGAATTAAATATTACTGTGTTAGATAGACCAGAGAAACAAAATACAGTAGATTATTTCTTGTCTAGAATCCAAAACACTAATGAAGATTTTCCAGTAGAGGATAAGTTTCCAGATGAATATCTGTTTGCAGTAACTAATAAAACTCCTTGGTATGCAGATATTGCTAACTATTTGGTTACAGGGAAGCTACCTCCACACTTATTTCCTAATGAGAAAAGGAAAATCATTCAGGAGAGCTCAAAGTATTCATGGATTTCTAACGAATTGTTCAAAACGGGGCTCGATTGTGTGATCAGAAGATGTGTTCGAGAAGATGAAATGCCTGACATTCTTAAGGCATGTCATGATGAACCATGCGATGGACACTTTGCTGACAAGAGGACGGCCTATAAAATCCTTTCTTTGGGATATTATTGGCCTTCTCTCTTCAAAGATGCAAAACAATATGTCAAAAGGTGTGACAACTACCAAAGAGTTGGGAGACCAACTCTTTCAAATGAAATGCCGCTACGACCGCAGGTACTCATCGAACCCTTTGAGAAATGGGATTTAGATTTCGTTGGACCTATTAATCCACCATCTAAACAAAAGAAGTATATATTGGTTTGCACTGATTATGTTACTAAATGGGTAGAAGCCAAGGCATTGCCTTCTGCCACTGAGAATTCAGTTATTCAATTTCTTTTTGAGGATATTTTTACTCATTTTGGTGTCCCAAGAGAAACTGTGATAGATCAGGGAAGTCAATTTACATCTAAATTGATGGAGAAGCTAATGGAGGAATACAAAATCAAGCATAGAAAATCTACTCCATACCATCCGCAAGAAAATGGTCAAGTGGAATCCACAAATAAAGTTCTTGAGGGAATCATCACCAAGACTGTTCATCTTCACAGAAGAGATTGGGCAGAAAGGCTTCCTGAAGCCTTATGGGCCTACAGAACTACATGGAGGAACACAACAGGACATTCTCCCTATGAACTTGTTTATGGGAAAGAAGTCTTGCTCCCCATTGAGTTCCAAATCAAGACCTTCAAGATGGCAGTTCAACTGGGGATGAGTCTATGAGAAGCCCAAAAGCACAGAATGGGGCAGATACATGAGCTAGATGAAATAAGACAAGATGCAATTTTAAGGACCGATCTAGTTCAACACCAAAGAACTAAGTGGCATGACCGGTATATCAAAGAAAAGAAGTTTCAAAAGGGAGATTGGGTGTTACTGTTTGACTCAAAATTTAAAGACTTCAAAGGAAAATTTCAAACTCATTGGCTTGGGCCATATGAGATTGATGAAGTCTTTAACAATGGAGCAGTTCGAATCAAGACTATTGATGAGTCTCAAAATCCTCTCATTGTGAATGGCCACCGATTGAAAGTTTATCATAAGCCACTCTCAAAAGACGACTTTGTCAAAATGTTTCAAGAAAATTCTGCAATGAGGCTAGTGGAGAAGAATCCTTCTCCTCCATCAGCCTAATCTTTGTTTCTTTCTGAATTGAAAAAAAAAAAGATAAATAAATAAATAATATGTGTATAAGCCTGAAAACCAATCTCAGATTGGCGGTCTTATACAGAAAATGTGGGGTGAAAATCAGGGACACCTGACACTCCATATTTTCCAAAAAAAAAAAAAAGCTCTCTCTTTTCATCATCATTCCATCTTCATTCCATTTCACTTCACTCCATATTTTTCATTCCATTTCACTTCATTCCATTTCATTTTTTCACTTCATTCCATCCAATCCATTTCATATCAGCAATAAAAATCCTTTTAGGATTATTTCCATTCAGTTAGTCTTTTCCCTAACTAACTTTGTGCAGTTAAAAAGGGAGATTTCTTAGTTTCCGCAGCTCGCACCAGTTTCCGCAGCTAGAAATGACTCTATCTCTACAGCTAACAACACTTTGTTTCTAAAGGAAAATCTCAGTCAAAGGTTCACATTATCATCACCAAGGGAAAAAAGGATATGAGGCACCTGCAAGATCAAACAACAATAATGCATCAGCAACCTTAATCAAAAAATAGCAAACTCATGAAGGTATGATCAAAATCTTTTCCAAACAACAATTTAATGTCATTTTATGCATAATTATTAAATCATGGAAGAGCCACTAAATGCAATGATTTGGCAAAGATCATCACACTTCTCCTCCACGATAATCCTTCATCCACCTCATACCCTTCTAACGGTCCTATGATCACCATTAATTAAAACTCGAAATGGGACTGTTGTTTCATTTATTGACCGTACAAGGAAGTGACCTATTACACTACGTCTCTTCACTACATGATTTCCGCAGCCAATACTGATACGTGTGCGAAGCCACTCGGCTCTAAAGGATTTGGCCGTTATGCCATACCCTTATCACTCCAATTCTGCATGCATTTGAATTCATTCTCGTGTTTTACACCCTCATACGCACACCATTTTCACTCCCATTTCCGCTGTAACTCCACAACTCTGTTCCAAACCCCACCTACAGTCTGTAAAACATTTTGCATTGCAGCTATTCCACTCATAGCCGTAATTCATCCGTTTTTCTATTAAGCATCCTCCCTGAGCAGTCATACACAGTCAAAATTTTAGCCGAAGAGTGAGAGCCGAAGATGGGAAAGTTGCTTAGAGCTGAACCCGAAGGTCCAAAATATTTAGAAGGATATCCTCAGACGAAGGAGGCACTGAAAAAAGCAAAATGGTTAAAATTCATTGAAAAATTCAGAGGATATGACAAAGAGGTAACGAAGGCGTTTGCTCGGTCCTTCAATGGAAATACCATGCAAGTAGGGGACCTGAAGTTTACAATAACAGAGAATACAATAGCCACTGCAACCAGTCTACCTCAGGTGGGAGATAGATGGTTCAAGAACAGAGGGGTGGAAGATCAAGCATGGAAGGATATGCTCAAGAACCTAGGTATGGACACTTCAATATTTACTAAAGGGATTCCTGTACATGTAATCAAAGAAGAATGGACTGCATTGCTATTACTTGTTCAAAAGTTTATTACATGTGAGGGCCACTTTGGTACCATGTATATGTACCATGCAAGGATTATGATGAATTTTATGGAAGGCCATGCCATTAATCTACCTTACTTTTTGCTAAGAAGCCTAAAAAAAATGAGTTCCACTGTCCAAAAGAATGTAGGCCACATTGAACCCCATTTATATCATCACGGCTTCATTAGAATCCTCATAGAAGAACAATTGAAAAATCACAAGGATAAATGGGAATTTTTTTTATCAAGAATCATTTTCAAGAAGTGACTGAAGCTTCCGCTAGTACTCCTCCTAAAATCCCAAAAGGAAGTAGGAGAACGAAAAAGGATGTTGCTGTCCAGGAACCACTTATTGTGCAAACTCAGGAAACTACCCAGGAAGAAGAGAAACAGAAAAATAATAAAGGGAAGGCAATTGCTTATGAACCATCACCATCACGTGAACCTTTAGTGGAAGAAGGCTCCCAAACCTTGGCTGATAGATTAGCACAACTTCAAGCCACTGCCCTCTTAAAGAGAAAACAGAAAGAGAAACAGAGTGCCCGGCAAAAGAGCACTAATGTACAAGTGAGAAGAAGTAGTAGGCTGAAGGGAAAAATGAGTGTGACTAAAGGAAAATAGTCACATTTCATTGACTTGGGAGAAACTACACCTGAAAAGACTCCAGCCCAGCTTGGCCCTGAGTCCACTCCTCCACGAGAGGAGAGTCCCTTTCAAAAAGAACCTCAAACAAAAATTAATTTTGAACATAGCCCAAGAAGGACACCTGAGATTGACCCTGACCAGTAGGAGTTATATGATTATTTGGAGGCCTTAGAGAAATCAGTTGTTGGTCCAAGCACTATAGTGCCTCTTGATGAACAGGTCAAATCTTTAAAACAGGAGGTGTTTGAACTGGAAGTCCTGAACCGACATATTAAACAATAAAATGAAGCATTGAAAGAACAAAGCAAAGTGGACAAAATGGTCCATGACAATACAATGCTTCACTTGTGACTTTTGCAGAAGAAGAACAAAAAATTGAAAGGGAAATGTAAGAAACTCAGCGGCATTAATCAATTTGAGGTTTAGATGTTTAGTCAAGAAACCAAGGGCAATTTTTGCAACAAGGAGAAAGAGAAGAAGGCTAGATGTTTTGGTAGAAGCATCTGAGCACATGGATTAAAAGCAATGATAAAGTTTTGGTTGCATGAGGACATGCAAAACCTTCACAGTGGGGGTATGTTGAGCCTCAAACCTACACCTCTTTACACATCCTCCCAGCCTCTTTTTCCTATTCATTTCCCTATTTTTCCATTCATTCCCTCCATCAATTTGCTCAAATCGTTGTATTGTAGGAATTTTTACATGGTTTTCTAATTATTCTAATGACTGTGTTTGGTTTAGAATTTTGGTTCAAGGTGCTGCGTTTCCGCAGCTCATACAGGGTTTACACACGGTTTTCCGCAGCTGATCTCGGTTTCTGCGGCCAACCCCAGATTCCACAGCTGTTTTATTAAACGCTTTAATCCAGGTGTCCTCCGGGAAGAAGAGCCACATGGGAAAGTTCGTGGAACCAAGGACATGGTGTGTGTCCCTCCAGATCATCCAAACCAGTCATCCAAGCCCGTGGTCAACGAGGAGGCAACTTCGGTCAAACATAGGTCATTGGTGGTGGCACGGATCTGCGTGTTGTGTTTTAGAGCACGTGAAGAACAAGTGGCATCGTCCTCAGTTATGAAGGTAGTGGGAGACATAATCCAACAGCGGATTGAATGCCCACAATGACCATTGCCTAGATTAGAGGACGTAGCAGGACTACGTGTTTCTATTCAACTGTTCGAATTACTTAGATTTCGTTAAGTTAGTTCACCTTCTGCAATTATAAATAAATCATCTTTGAATGCTGGACAAGTTAGTTGTTAGCTGTCGTTTTTGTACTTTTGAACTCCCACTGTATCTTCTTATTTTATGCACAATACATGAGAAGACTGTTATTCCATTGATGCGTGTGATTGATCTTTGAAACGGCTAGGGTAGGTAGAGGGCCCCTATTTAATAAAGGCCTGTAAAATGTTTTTAGTTTCTCGCATTTCATTTTCTTATTTCATGTATATAATACCTTTAATTGCTCTGTTTTAGATAGCTGTACATACATTTCAATTTCTGCTTGTTTACATTTCTGCTCTTTTTTTTCATGACTAATCAGTGTGTTATGCAAGTTTCTTAGGCGTGCCCGGGATAGTTTTATGCTTTTCTTTTTCATAACTCGTGACACTTGTGATCATCTTGTCTATGTTGCTGACCTTATTTGTTTTGCAGCCTTTATTTCCTCATTATCACTTAGTCAATCTGCATATTTGCTTTTTGTTTGTAGATATCAAGTTGTTTATCTATTGATGGTCTCTTCTTCATAACTTAATATCTTTATTGAGGACCAAAACATCACTTAATGCAGCTTGGTTTAGTTGTTCAGAAACTCACAATTGCTTGACTTGTTTTTAATTGTTTATCACATGATACATTCAGTTAAAAGCCAAGAGGTTAAGAAGAAGTTAAAGTATTTGTGACTAGTCTTTCTTTTAGATAGATTTACTTTGGTTTCACATTGCTTAGTTGTTATTTGACATAGATTTCATTTGCATTTCCTTGCAGCAACAGAGGCACTGGGCCAATGTCATTAGTCTTTTATTTGATGCCTTTACTTTCCTTTAAGCATTGATTTCATTTCAAGCTTTCTTGTAGAGTACTTTTAAGTTGTAAAAAGCACATCACAATCTCACACACTTCACTCACTTGATTTTGAGTTTTAAGAAGCACATCACAATATCACACACTTTACTCACTTTATTTCGTCACACCACATTAGGAGAGATATACTTGAAAACAACACTAAAAAGTAAAAACGACAAAAGCTTAAGAAATAGTTGCCTAAGTACATACAGTACACCTCACTTCATCAGCTTACGAGCCCCGGGTTGACATTTAAAAGTTGCAATTTAGACATCACTAAATTGACCAAACACCTAACCCTGAGAATGTTGAGAGGATTGAACTTGTGCCCTCTCAATACTAGCAAAGGTGCTTTAATGGCAAGGACTTGACCAATTAAACTAACCCTTAGAGCTACCACTAAAAACTATATAATTGTGTTTATTATTACTTAGCAACTATATTATGATTACTTTTAACACCTTAAAAACAAATATTTCTTCCTCTCTTTTTTCTTTCTCTCTCAAGAAAAAAGTGTAACTTTCATTCATAGGGGTAATTATTACATGCTAAATGTGCATTAGTTGCACTCCAAACTCAACGATATATAAATAACCATAGTAACAAACTGGCTACAAAATAAACTGAAATGTACACCTAAGAGTGTCCATGCATATTACAAAGCAATAATAACAAAATATTAACTAAAAATATACTACATATATATAATATAATATATATAATATGTATATATAAGTTGACCATGAAGAAAACCTGTAATGACAAAATGTTGATTAACGATTTAGAAAAGAAAATGAATCATCAAGTAGCATCTAGAATAGTAAGTGATAAAGAAAAATTAGTGGGAACTCTGTAATACTTTCTTTTAAAATAATTGTTAACAAATAATTTAAATATTCCCAATCTAATTTAATTATTTAATATAAGAAAATAGGTAACTATTAACTTAATAACTTTTAATTAATTTTAAATATAAATAACATTTTTATTAAAATGAATAAATAAATTAAATATATTTTGGAATTTCATAATACATTTTATAATACTATTTAAAATCCAGTACTTTAATAAACATCCCAATTTTATAGAATGTTTTTAACATTTACTACACTTTACATAAAAATATTTATTTTAAATATATAACTTATTATATGATAGGCAAAAATGTAGTTTTAGAAATATTTTATTTTTGTTTGAAGTATTCAATTATAAAACTATGGAAATATTCTAGCCACTCTTTATCAGGAGCATAAGATTCAATATTCCTCTCGTTAAGAGAGAGAGAAAATATGACAATTTCTCTAACAAGGTGATATATCAATATATTTCTAATGTTTTATTTTTTAAATATATTTATTATGATTTAATATAAAATTAGAATTATAATACAATTCCTTAAAACGTTACCTAAAAAAACCTTAATTGAAAATTTGTTTTCTTCCTCCATTATATATTACCTAAAATCCAAAGTAGTCACTCTAACATAAAAAGAAAGTGCATAGCTGCTTCTTGTTATAGAGTTCCGTGAGATGGACATGTAATATTCCATACTATAATTCATAAATCCCAATGCATAATATAATTAATCATATAATTTGAATGAACATGTAATATTCCATACTATAATTCATAAACCCCAATGCACAATATAATTAATCATATAATTTGATGGTTGTCCTTCGCCACATAATGCTTCATACTCAACCATGCAAAAATGTTGTTTGCATGGTTGACGCTCAATGTTTTGAGGAACCCTCATTTTCATTGAGCCATGATGTCCAAGCTTTTAAGTCGTCGCAGAAGGATTTTATAACTAAGTGCAGAATGATATACATAAGTATTAATTATGAGTACATAGAATGTGAAACAACACCGTAGAAATTATTTTAGATAATTAAATGTTGCCACGAAAGTTTCCACCATTTTCATGTTTAGTTAATTGTGGTGATGATTCATTTATAATAATTTAAGTTGATTTTTTTAGGTTAGAATCAACTTGATGGTGTGGGTGCAGACGTTAGGGATAATCTCCCCAATTTGTCAGCAATCTCTTGAATATCAGCCTCAATTTCCCTTGAACTGTCTTCAGGCGTATGAGTCATTAAACTGATAGCTTCATTATTCTCCACCACACCACAATCTTAATAATTTATTGAAACAAGACTTTATTCGTATCGGCAGTAATTCTAAAAGAATTACGCCAACTATACGAGGCTTTATGAGAGGGATTATATACCCAACACTATCGACGAATCTTATGATGGATGGACTTATGCAATATAATGTCAGGGCAGTAATTCAACCGAATTACTTTATCATATAATGCACTTTATGCTGTTCCTTTCCCTATCGGCGGATCTCCAAAACTCACTACTCCAACACGCAATGACCTCTTCAGACTGATGCTCTCTCACGTTGACCCTTATGATATTCAACACCTGTAATCAGAGATCTTCACATAACAATTGCAAAGGTTGTTCTATGATGCGGTATTGAGTTGAATCGATAAGGTAAGGACCAATATTTATAAGGTTTCCCATCTGCCCATTGTTGCCCTCAAGAGAATATCATAATTACTCGGCGTAAAAAGAGTTTTCCTCTGACTGTAATAAAATGAAATTAAGGTGGCGGCAACAATATGTTTTCACAAGGAAAAGAAAACGAACCAAGATTCTCCAATACACAGTAAAAGCATCAAGAAGACAATAGGAAGGCATTTCAACCCTTCAATACACAGTGAAAATAAACTATTGCATACATGCAGACAATTTAACAGGAAATCGTTGATTTTGGAGAACGCCAAGAGAAAAGTTTCAATGATAATTCTTCTGGCACCACCCCTCTCTAATGTGAGATTTTCTGCCACTTTATTTTTATATAATAATCGATAGGTCTTCTCAGACCTTATCTATTACAAAAGCAGGCTTTTCATGGAATGATTAAAACGGAAAGCTTTATTACAGCTTATCTATCTGTGATATATATAGCATGTTTTATTCTCTACTCTTATTCTATTTTTTAATTGAAAAAGATAGCATGTTTTATTCTCTACTCTTATCCTATTTTTTTAACTAAAGGAAACATAGAAATTGCAAGCTAAAGGACCGCACTCCCTTGCCTATAGTTTTTTTTTTTGATTTTTGGAATCAATTGGAAGACTTTTTCCCTCTGAGTCACATGCTCCTACATCAGACTCCTGAGGACAAAGTTCTTCATGGGCTCCTGTCCATGAGCTCGTCTACAAATTTGCCCAGTTTCTGTAGAACGATTTCCATAACCCAAGTAGCTTCAGCGATTGGTTGTCCCTTCCATTTTACCAGATACTCGAAGTACTCTCATCTCCTTGTCTTCTTGTGCACCTTCTTGTCCATAATTCTTTTTGGCTATAAATTCTTTGCTTTGGGTAACTGTTTTACCCAATTAAACTTTGAAGTCTCTTGATCCTGTGTTGTATCATCTGTAGCTTCATTCTCATACTTATACAAGTCTAAAACACTAAAAATTGGTGATATTCCCACACCAGGTGGTAATTCAATCTCATAAGCATTCGCAGAGAATTTCTTCAGTATCCTGCATGGCCCAATTTTCTTGGATTTTAACTTATTATACTCCACTTTTGGTAATCTCTCCCTCTTGAGATGTCCTAAAGCCAAGTCCCCAACTTCAAAGTTCACTCCTCTTCTCCCCATGTCTGCTCTGGTTTTGTACTTGATGTTGCTATCTTGCAGTTGTTGTTTCACCTGTTCATGTATCACGTGCATTCTTGAAGCAAAGTCTTCACCTTCTGCACTTCTCATTTCTTCTTTTCCCAAATTCCTTAATTCATATATTCCTCTAGGATGCATTCCATAAACAATATGGAATGGGCTCTGTCCTGTGCTCCTGTTCGGTGAGTCATTATATGCGTACTCAACTTGCGGTAACACTTGATCCCATTGCTTTGGATGCTCTGCAGTAAGGCTTCTCAAAAGATTCCTAAAATTCTGTTCACAACTTCAGTCTGTCCATCGGTTTGAGGATGATAGGCAGAGCTGAAACTTAATTTAGCCCCCAACTTCTTCCATAGTGTTCTCCAGAAATGTCCCACGAGCTTTGAATCCCTCTCTGAAACAATGCTTTTGGGCAATCCATGCAATCTTACAATTTCTTTAAAAAAACAAGTTAGCAATGTGAGAAGCATCACTAGTTTTATAACATGGAATAATGTGTGCCATTTTTGAAAATCTATCCACTACAACAAAGGTTGAATCATAACCTCTTTGAGTCTTTGGTAATCCCAACACAAAATCCATACTTACCATATCCCAAGGCATATCTGGAATTGGCAATGGAATATACAATCCTGTGTTCTCGCTTCTTCCTTTTGCATACTGGCAGACTTTACAATTTCTTACATACTTCTCTACTTTAGATTTCATTTTTGGCTAGAAATAAAATTTGTTGAGTTGCTCAAAAGTCTTCTCTATACCAAAATGTCTTGCAAGTCCTCCACTATGCTTCTGTTTGATTAAATTCTCTCTCATCGAACAGGTTGGTATGCACAACTGATTTTTCTTAAATAACAGTCCATCTTGTAGGAAATAATCCAACCACTTGCTCCTCTCCGCCAAGGCAGGATTTTTACAATCCTCAAATGCCTCTTTAAAATCTGAATCATTTTCATATAATTCCTTAAGAAAATCAAACCCAACACTTGGATTTGACTTTCTTGCAACAATACATTCCTTCTACTTAAGGCATCTGCAACTTTGTTTGACTGCCTAGTTATATGCTTCAACACAAAGTGAAAACTTTGAAGATATTCTACCCATTTAGCATGTCTCTGGATGAGCTTTGGCTACTACATTATAAATTACAATGCATGGGTATCTGAATAGAGAGTAAATTCTTTTCACATTAAATAATGCCTCCATTTCTTTAATGCCTGCACAACTGCGTAAAACTCCTTATCATAAGAAGAATACTTCCTTTTTGCATCATTTAGCTTTTCACTGAAATAAGCTATGAGTCTATCTTCTTGGCTTAAAACTCCTCCAATTGCTTCTGCACTGGCATCACACTTAACTTGAAAAGTTTTGTTAAAATCAGGAAGAACCAAAACAAGCTTTTCAGTTATTTTCTTCTTTAACATCTGAAAATTCCTCTCTGGTTCAACAATCCATTTAAATGGTTGTTTATCCTTTTTTATGGTATCAATAATAGGTGCATTAATTTTACTAAAATTCTTAATGATTTTCTGTAAAAACTAGCAAGACCATGAAAATTCCTTACCTCAAAAACACTTTTGGGTGAAGGCCACTCCACAATTGCTTTGATCTTCTCTCGATCTATCTTCAACCCTTCAGCTGAGATAACGAATCCCAAGTACACTAGCTCCTCTTTCATGAATAAACATTTCTTCAGGTTCAGCAATAATTTTTCTTGCTGTATCTTCTGCAGGACATAATTTAAATGCCTCAAGTGCTCCTCCTTGGACCTGCTATAGACTAATATATCGTCGAGATACACTATTACAAATTTACCAATAAATTCTTTAAGCACTTCATTCATAAGCCTCATGAATGTACTTGGTGCATTTGACAGCCCAAAAGGCATCACCCTCCATTCATATAACCCTTCATTGGTCTTAAAAGAAGTTTTCCACTCATCCCCTTCTCTTATCCTTATCTGATGATACCCACTTTTAAGATCTAGTTTTGAAAAATATTTTGCGCCAGAAAAGCAATCCATTATATCTTCAATTCTGGGTAGCGGAAACTATACCTAACTGTTATCTTATTAATGGCTCTTGAATCTGTACACATTCTCCAGCCTCCATCTTTGTTTGGGCTCAACACTGTTGGCACCGCACAAGGACTCAAGCTTTCTTTGATCAACCCCTTGTCAAGCAATTCTTTCACCCGTTTCTTAACTTATTCATTTCCGTAGGAGTCATTCTATATGCTGCTTTGTTAGGTGGGTTTGCTCCAGGAATCAAATCTATATGATGGCTCACTCTTCAAATGGGCGGTAATTCATTAGGCAAATCATCAACAATAATATCATAATATTTCTCCAGCATTTCTTGAATTTCAATGGGTAAATTAGAAACCTTAGTAGAAGTCATTATTACCTTGGGCTTGCAAATTACAGCAAAAATTACCTCATTTTCTTCAATCTGCTTCAGGTATTCCTTTCCTCCAAGTAGCAGAGTTTTTTGATCAGTCTTTTGTCCCGGTCCATCTTCTTCTCGCAGAGGTAGCAATGTATGATTGACACCATCCTTTCCAAACTTGTAGGTGTTTCTCTTCCCATCATGTATGGCTCGTCTATCATATTGCCAAGGTATTCCAAGTAATATGTGACACACGTCCATATGCATCACATCACAAACAATTTTATCTGCGTACTTGCCCACTTGAAATTCCACTTCACACTGTTCACTTACCAACAGTTGATGTCCCTTTTGCAACCATGAAACTTTATAAGGTGTTGGATGCTTCATTTTCTTCAGCTTCAATTTCTCCACTACTTCTGTAGAAACCAAATTATCAGTGCTGCCACTATCAATGATCATCTGGCAACATTTCCCTTGGACTTTGCACACTGTCCTGAATAAAGTCTTCCTTTGTGGCGCTTCAGCCATCTCCTTTGCTGGCTTAAGCAGAACTTTATTAACTACCAGAGATTCTCCTCTTTTTGGTGTATTTTCTTCTTCTGGTACTGCTACCACTGGTGCCTCTCCCTCAACTGGAGCAACAATTGCATTCCTCTGCTTTGTTTCTGCATTCTCTGGGAACTCAAAAGCTCTATGTCCCAACTTATTACATCTGTAACATCCTATTTCTCTCGCTCTTCCTCTACCTCTTGCATCACCTCCTGTGGGTGTATGCTGGGTTGAGCTACTGCTAGCTCCTTCTTTAGGTGTTGTAGATCTTCCACTACCACCTTGACTTCGTTTTCCTCTAAAAGTCCCTCTCCCTCTGGTAGACTGTTTCCTTATGAGTTTTTCTTCAGCTTTCAATGCTATCTGATAAGCTTCCTCTACTATTTTTGGAGACATAAAACTTATCTCATCTTGTGTCCATCCCGAGGCCATTCATATATCTAGCCACCTTCTCATCTGTTTCTTGGGCTTCTCCAGCTCTTATACTCACTTTATAAAACTCTTTTGTGTATTCTTTTATTGTCAAAGCTCTCTGTCTAAGATTTTGCATTTGTCTAAACAATGTTTGCTGATAATTACTCGGCAAAAACTTACCTTTTAACTTTGCTACCATTCTGATCCAATTCTTGATTGGCTGCCTACCAAGTCTCCTCCTTTCCGCCTGCACACCATCCCACCAAAGCACTGCATGGCCTTTTGATTTGGTGATAGAAAACTTTACTTTCTTCTCATCTTCTGTTTCTTCATACTCGAAGAATTTCTCCATGCTATTAATCGAGTTGATCAATTCTTCTAGATTCAGTCCTCCTTGGTATACCGGTACTAATTGGTTCCATGGCCTCGTTGTGGATTTCAACACTGACTAAAAGAACCTCATCTCAGGAGTAACCTGTACAGCTTCCTCCTCTTCTGTAGCTTCAATTTCGGGTTCACTCACATCTCCATCATCTATGTTTCTTTCTAAAGTTAACGCATCCAATCTAGCTCGCAGCTCTTCTATGGTTTCCATTATTTCAACATTCGCAATAGGCCGTCCTCTTCCACCATGTCCTCGTCCTCTTCCAACTCTGAAAGCCATCCTTCTCCTGCTCTTGAGATTCAATTCAATGACAGTTGATGGCTATGATACCACTAATGATGGCGTGGGTGCAGACGTTAGGGACAATATCCCCAATTTGGCAGCAATCTCCTGAATATCAGCCTCAATTTCCCTTGAACTATCTTCAGGCGTATCAGTCATTAAACTGATAGCTTCATTGTTCTCCACCGAACCACAATATTAATAATTTATTGAAACAAGACTTTATTCGTATCGGCAGAATTCTAAAAGAATTACGCCAACTATTGGAGGCTTTATGAGAGGGATTATATACCCAACACTATCGACAGATCTTATGATGGATGGACTTATGCAATATAATGTCAGGGCAATAATTCAACCGAATTACTTTATCATATAATGCGCTTTATATTGTTCCTTCCCGTATCGGCAGATCTCCAAAACTCACTACTCCAACACGCAATGACCTCTTCGGACCGACACTCCCTCACGTTGACCCTTATGATATTCAACACCAGTAATCGGAGATCTTCACATAACAATTGCAAAGGTTGTTCTATGATACGGTATTGAGTTGAACTGATAAGGTAAGAACCAATATTTATAAGGTTTCCCGCTCGCCCATTGTCGCCCTTAAGAGAATATCATAATTACTCGGCGTAAACAGAGTTTTCCTCTGACTATAATAAAATGAAATTAAAGTGGTGGCAACAATATGTTTTCACAATGAAAAGAAAACGAATCAGGATGCTCCAATACATAGTAAAAGCATCAAGCGGAAAATAGGAAGGCGATTCTACCCTTCAATACACAGCGAAAATAAACTATTGGATACATGCATACAATTTAACAGGAAATCGTTGATTTTGGAGAACACCGAGAGAAACGTTTCAATGATAATTCTTCTGGCATCGCCCCTCTCTAATGCGAGCTTTTCTGCCACTATATTTTTATATAATAATGGATAAGTCTTCTCAGACCTTATCTATTACAAAAGCAGGCTTTTCATGGAATGATTAAAACGGAAAGCTTTATTACAGCTTATCTATCTGTGATATAGATAGCATGTTTTATTCTCTACTCTTATCCTATTTTTTTAACTAAAAAAAACATAGAAATTGCAGGCTAAAGGACCCCACTCCCTTGCCTGTAGATTTTTTTTTTGATTTTTGGAATAAGTTGGAAGACTTTTTCCCTCTGAGTTACATGCTCCTGCATCACAACTAACCTTGTCTACAATTTTGTTTTTGGTCCTCTTAGTTTTCAATTAAGTGGTATAAGTTTTAACTTTTGAACTCAACACATACATAGAGAGAAAACTATCGTAGGAAATGCATACATCATGAACAAATTAAACCAACAAACCTTAACAAGGAACCATTAATTGAAAACCAACAAACCTTCGAATCACACCTCTAACTTTCTCATTTTATCACTTCACAATTTACAATACAATGCATAGAATTTTATACCATTCAAAACCCTAATCTATTAACCTACATTAAATTACAATGAAGTGAAAATTCATTGGTCCAAAAAAACAAAAACAGAGCAAATAGTGGAATAACTCATTCTTTTAGTGCTCCGTACCTAAACCTTTAAGCAATCATAACGCCACTTACAACCCCAATAAATAACATATTATACTCCAATAAGTAATAATAAGAAGTCCATACTTTTTATTTTAATTAGTTTGGTCATATCTTATATCTATATAAAATCTCTTAAAAGACACAAATGTTGAAAAAACTCCGTAAATAATTTTCATTATCATTATTTATCAATGTCACATATTCAAAAGACCATAACTAACTTAATATATATATATATATATATTATTTATTTTAATTAATTGATAGATATATTATTTTTATCACTACCTAATTTAAAAAAAAACTAACTCATTTAATAATTAAAATTATCATATATATAGATATAAACTAATAAATTTGTGAAAATTTAAATTTAAAATATATATATTCATTGGATAATTAAATTATCATATATATTCGTTGACTAGTTTAATGATTCAAAAGGTTTGAACCTAAACTTCTCACTCAATATACCATTTTATTACCATAGAAATCACTAACTAAACTACCCACAAACTTATATATTATTTTAATTTAATTTAAATATAATTCTTTTTAATTAAATTAAAACCTCCAAAAACATAACTACTCATATTAAAAAAATAAAACTCATAATATACTGACTTTACTTTTTATATATATATAATATATATATATATTATATATATATATATATATTTTGTAGCCATTAATTTTTTAATGTGCATTTATTAATTATTAATAATAATGTTAAAACTAATAAAGTGATATTCAAGATAAACGCACTTCATAATTAATTAATAAAAAAATGTCAACTCTTTGTCACAATGTTTGATAAAAGTGTGAATTGCTTGATACTAATTTAGGTTGAGTTGCAGCATATTGTCCGGCGTCCTCATCCATCATCATCATCTCTTCAGATATTGGCAAGGCTTCTTGGTCCTGGTTCTCCTCGTCTACTCCATGTTTTAAAATTGACAAGGCTTCTCGGTCGTCGTCATCATCATCTTCATCCTCTGAAATTGGCACAGAGATAGGCAAAATAATGGCTCTACATTCATTTGCCAGGTCATGACACAATTTATTCCCTTAGTATTTCTTGACATAATATCATGAGTCCTTTCATCGTATGTGAATGCCCTCATGACCATATGTTGGAAGGCCATGCCTCTCAACTCAGAAACACAATTTGGAGCATTAGTTGTAATCTTTCCGAACATGTTTCCTGTGAGAATGCTACTAATATTGACAGACTCAGGATATCGTCTGAAACTGCAAATAGAAATCAAAATATCGTCTTTGATTGTAATGTACAAACCTGCAAAAATTTTCATGTCAAACGCGCGATAGTCCTCAAATGTGATTACAATCTCACCTTGTAAATCACAAACATGAACCCTTCTTTCTGTAGTGATGCACAATAAAACAGTTCTTTTGTAACACATAGGTCGGTTGATTTTATTATTTGACCAATTCCAGAAGATATATCCATGACCTGCATCTCTAAACCCTGTGTTGAACAACTATTCTGTCAGGGACACAGAGGTCCACAAAGTTAATACCATGTCGTGGAGAGGAAAGGTATAGAAATTTCCTTTCGAAGTTCTCCAGTCACTTTGGAATAAATTTTCAATAAAACTTCCTTCATTTTATCTATGTTATTAGTGTCAATCATTATCAACATGGCCCCATTTCCTAGACTTCCAAAGCTGAACTATGAGTTTAAACAATCGTCACTTGGACCGGGAATTCTAAACAATTCAATGAAATCTCTCAATTCAAAAGACTTGAATACTCTCTCATTCTTATCATAAAACATGCCTATGCAGTTTGAAACATCAATATCCCAAGCTTAATTTGGTTTTTCTCAAAAGAATTCTCTTTCTTCTGGATATTCCCTTGCTGGTACAGAAGCAAGTGGCGACATTTCTCCATAGAGTCGCAATGGTACAAGATAGTAGTCACTATAAACTACAAATAATGTGTCACAGACTATGAGAAAATTACTAACAGTGGAGTTAAATACTCCCGAAAAATATTTGGAAGCTTTCTATTGTCTTTGTCACGACACCACTTTCACCTTCATAGGCTTTGGAAATAATCGATCGATGAGGACACTCTCTTTGTTTTCGCTTCCTCTTCTTCTTGAGGATGAGGTTGGTTTTCATGGAGAGACTCCGTGACCTCCTGATAGATGGGAGAAAGTGCAAACTCCCAGCAATGAGTACATCTCAGCTTTTATGTTTTCATGCCTCGCCTTCTTATTATGTGCTCCTCCATCGCTAAGTAGTTGAGGGTGGGAAATTGATAATGCTAATAAGTGAATGGATCATTGGGTTTCACGCACTACACAGAAGATATCTTAAGAAAGAGCCGAATTTCCATGTCCATGTCTTGAAATGTTTTGTTATACTAGACAAATCTAAACGTTGGGGTCCATTTAATCGATTTGGCTATCACCATATAGTTAAGCAGACATTTGATTTCAGATTCTTTATTTTTCCTAACTAGATTATTTTTGGGACATCTTTTATTTTCACAATTTCTTCTCACCCTAATCTCTTTATTATTAGGGTTTAAAGATCATAAGTAGCTAAAGTATATTGGAACAAATGTTATCAAAAAGATTTCTTTAATTGAGATTTAACATTAACTTTAATGAATGTTAAACATACCACTTCATTATTATGGTAGAATATTCTTATAAATGATTTGCAACATGCAATGCAAATAAAAAATATTTCTAAGATTTGAACAAGACTAACTTCCCATGAGATACAAGGGAGGAAAAGGTATGTTTGCAACTAATATGGTGCTTTTTTTTTCTGCCCTCTTTTCAACTTCATGTTATTGGAGGAGAAAAAAGTGGTTTGAATTTTAGAATTTCAGAAAAAACATGGATGGAAAGTGGACTAAATTTTCCTTATAATCTCTTTCTCTACACAGTAATGATGGTCTTCCAATGCACTTGATTTAGAATTGGCTTATTAGAATGGTGAGCTAGATGAGATTGGGATTCTCTAGCCTCATTTTTAGCCCTCAAAGATTATAAAGCTCCAAATCGATTCGTCTAAGAAGAGGGCTATTGACATTCAAACCTCTTGGCAGGATGAGACCTCTTAAAGAATTGATTCTTATGTTTTATTGAAACTTGTTTGAATGATCTTTGCTTATCATTAGATTTAGAAGACGGAAATGGGATAAAAAGAGGTTGAGATACTAGAGCCTTATGACATTTTTTCACAAAGTTCCCATACTCATGGAAAGAATTACATTTAAATGAGACCTTCTCATGATCCAAGGAAGATGGCTCCAACCATCCACATTAAGTTGAAGCACCTCATGGTGTCCCTTTGCAAAATTCGTTTCAACTAAAATTCTTGCATATGAGAAGTTATTCTCCTTTACCTATGAAGAAGTAATATAGTGTCCCAATTTATCTCCAATGACTTTAAAAATACCATCACACCTACAAAAGAGGGGAATATGAAGCAATCTAATTCAAACATATGCAGAAAAAACAAATTTTTGAATCAAGTAAAGAGTCCATTGGGTTAAAAAATTCCCCTAGACCCCATGAAATATATCGTCCTTGCTATTAAAAATAAAAGCGTAATAACTTTTACCATAGTATAAAATACTAGTGGGTTCATGATGTGCCCAATTTTTAGAGATCAAGTCTAAATCAAAGATATAACAAGCCCAAAGGTTAGTGAACTTATCAATTAACCATTTTTCCTTAATGGTATTCAAGTTCTTCTTTGTGAAGAAGAAAACCTAAAGTGAAGAGAAGGAATTGTATCCGCCCTTTTTACAAATATTCGTAGTTCAAGACATTTTCGATTCACTAAATCATGGGGTAGAGACCCATGGCCTATCATATTGTGATTGGAAAGAACACCCATTGAACATGAATGAGAATAACATCATCTTTAATAGCTCCTATGTATATGTGTGTGTGTGTGTGTGGTAAGGGTTCCAAATGGGGTAGAAAATAGGTGTGCTAAACCATGAGTATGGTAACTTTTTTTAGCGAGAGAAACACATTTGCATATCATATAAAAAGGTGAGTATCTTGGGTTAGATCATATTTTCTATAAGATCCAAATAAATATGCTTAAATATCTCTCAAATACTTAAATTCCTAATTGTGTTGTGTGTTACTACCATAAACATGTAGTCAGATGTAAGGAACCTCCTTAGCTTACCCAAGAATTTAGCTTTAGGACCCATAAATTTAAAATTTTGGGTTCGTTCACAATTAAAGCTTTACCCCTCCTTCCAAAGCTTGTCTTCTCAAATTTCCTCACGCATATTACTATTAGGCCAATGTACAAATTTCTCTCTAATTGTTTTATGGTTCTGTTGTATGGAACCTTAGATTCATTAACATGTCTATTGTATCTAATCAACCATTAAAACTAATCATAACATGCATCCGATGAAACTCTTGGGTTAATCCCCATAAGCATCAATGGACATTAAGTCATGTTTACTGTAATTTGTATGGGTGTGTTTCATGATCATAGTCCTTTGCACATAGTAAGTATGTTATTGACCAACTCTTCATTCACATGCATATCTTGTTGCGCTAGCCTAGAAGGAGGCAGTCTTGGACATGCAACAGAGATAACTTGAACCATTGGCCATACACTGAGGAGTATTAATCATTAATTCTATGATTGTTATGCACGCATAAGTATTTAATATATCACATAACATTATAAGAAGACAATATTTCTTATTAAAATGTAAGATGTATATTTCATAGCTATCTCACATGTTCATATGTGATCTCCTCTTAAACACCATTAGTATTTACAACCACATATTATGCTTCCACTATGAACTCTACTCTTGGATATAAAAGGAGTCATAGGTATAATACATTATCATAAAAGTTATTAACGCCGGTAATCTGCTTATAATTGGCGCATGCAATTTCTATCATGAATCAAATAGCTCATGGGTATAAGCACTCCCAGTCACTTCATACACTTATATTGCTAACTTCACACTAGAATGCAACATGCATAGTGAAAATCATAATCTCCATAATAAAGTAACAATTAAGATAAAACATATTTCATGCAAGTGACTTAGATCAGAATGAAGGAAAAACACCACTAATTTACTCATAATCATCTCATTTAATTCATTCATTCATGGCGAGGAAACTTAAATCTTTCACAGAAAAACTCAAACTATAGTATAGAAAGAGTAATAATCATCATACGAACATCCCACACATCTGACACCAACTAAAACCTCGCTTGGAGGGAGGAGCACCATCACCCAGCCATGAATCACCTCCAATTCACCCCAAGCCGAAGATCTTGCCAAGGACCAACTGTCCTCGATTGATTAATCTAGTGGGTATTTAATACCTTCTTTCATGATTTAGTTACCATTAGTGGTGTCCCGCTTTATGGATTTTTCCATTTTCCTCGGTCTTATCTAGAAAAGCTCGTCTTTATCTCTCACAACGCTTTTCCACATGAAAGCTTGCCTTTATCTCCCACAAAGATTTTATGTCTGATGGATCTTTATAATTATCTACCATCCATTCGATGGATATCGAATCCATCCAAGCTTATCTAGAATCACATCTAGAAGCTTATCATGAAAGACTCATCTTTATCCCATTCTTCATGGGATTTGGCAAGCATTTCCTCTTTCTTGGTGCTCCACCCTCCAAGTGATTTATTTTATTAATTTATATAATAATACATTTATTTTTCATATTACATATCACCTAGCTTTCCTCAGCTTAGGTGTAGAGTAGTTTAACCCATAAAGGATGGTATCAAACCTAGCTTTCCTTAGCTTAGGTTTACAAACATTTAGAACACAAGGGAGGATATTACACCTAGCTTTAACGTAGCCTAGGTTTACAATAATGTAGTACACAAGGGAGGGTGTTACATACTTCGTCCCTTAAATTGTACACGGTCCTTGATGTATCGTTGCATCATTGTCTCATTCACAGGTACATGGTTTCTGAATCAACAATTCTCATGGCTATGCCATCTAATGCAAATTTGTTTGTTCGATGTACATCAGTCACAAGGAGTGCTCCCAACATTTATCCTTCCATTGCTACATCAGTCTCAAGGAGTTCTCCCAACATCTTTCCTTCAATAACTACTTGTCACACATTTTTTTTCAAACCATTTGTGAGAATTTATCGATACAATGTTTAACTATGATAAATATCATAATCTGTTACTTAATAGTATTAAAGCAACTATTGCTTATCATTTATTTTATCTGAAGAATGAATGTTCTCTGCTTGCATTCTTTCAAGCCTTTTTGTTCTTGTCGAGCACCTTCTTCTTCTATTTTCTCTGCATATAGTACATCAGTTAGCATATTTTCCACATTAATATGCTTGTAAGATCATAAATGATTATTTCATATCACAATATATATTCATATACATATATTCTTCATAATCAAACTTTGATTAACCGTAGTTGTAGGTTTTAACCCCATACAAAAATTACTTGCATACGAATTCTAAAACATAGAAAATAAAGAATGCAAGAGAATAACACATAAAACACATATACAAAAATATTTTCCCCTACATCCAAAAACCAGGACTACCAGATTGCTTTTTTCATTTTTTCTTTCAATGTTACAATACATATATATACATGCCGAAGCATCCAATACCACGGACCAAAAACCATCGTGCCCAAAACCATGTATGAAAACCATGCACAAAACCATAAGTAGGTTCACCCCACGTAACATAGAGTCCAAAAAAAAATTAGCAAGGTGCTACCCCGGACCTCATAAAGGGGGAATACCTACCCCCCTCAAACCCCCTGGATGGGGGAGTTGCTGCCCCCTGTTACCCCCCTGCTGCACAATCAGTGCAACGAAGGGGGGGCTCTGACCCCCGTCTAACACCCTAGTTAACTAGGGGAACTAGTCATGGAAATAATATAACACAACCCAACAATAGTTACTTATACCAAACTTGCTTTCCTTCTTCTAGGTAACCTCCAATTTTGTTTACCTAGCCATAAATACATCCAATGACTACTGCATAACTGCACGCAAGTTATGTAATACACACCAATACACATTTATTTTTTCAACCTTGTAGCATATGTATTCATACAATACTATATGTACTGTTGTCCATAGTCCAACTATGGTACAACCTATAATACCATCCTCATGGTATCACCTGCATGACATAAACTATATCCACATTTTTTTTCCATGTTAGTATCATACCAACATTCATTTATCATGGTTCATCTATGTATTAATAAAGTTTTTATGTCATATGTAAATAAATTCCATATGTCATGTGGTTACAATATCAGTCACATTTTATTGGATTCATGTATATTTTCATCTTAATCATACCTTCTCCTTACTATTATAAATAAGACTATTAACTTATAGCTATTAATTTACCTCATATGTTTTACTTTTTCCCTTTTTGTGCCTGAAGAACCTGTTGGCCATGTAATATTTCAGTGTACTTATGCATGGAAGTTTTTTTTTCTACTTTCAATCCTACACTCCTTGTAGTTGTAAGTGTTTATGATTCTCATGGTATTTACATGTTAGTTGATCCTTAACATTAAATCACCCTTTACAAAAAGATGAGTTATCTACTCGATAAATTCTTGTTTGAATTACACAACATTTCCTTATGTTGTCGAGACACCTCATTAATACAATCCAATAAGAGATCTTCTCAAAATTGCTTGGTACAAATTATGATATCAATATTGTTTAATAGATTGTTAAATATCATTTAATTGACCCAGTGGTTCATACCATTTGTATTACTTATTACCATGTTTTGTACTCAAGAATACTTATAAGTTCCATTATTCATATCCATTGAATATCCATATGTCTTGGAAATATATTTAAGTTAAATTTCCGCTTAAGCATACTTTCTTCCAACTCAATAATAATTCACATTGTAAGTAGATGCATTAATCAAAGTATTAATTTGAACTAGAATTTGTATAGTTATATAATATTTTACTATAACATTCAATTTTTCTTATCCAACCTCACTTTTAACATAGTCATGCATAATTTTCCTATTTACGATTATAATATAAAAACATATGCATATATATCTTGATTTAACTTGAAGACTCTTTCTTATGTGGATGCCTAACATGAAGACCATCCTACAATATTCTTAGAAGTCTATAATCCTGCATATACATGTGCTTGAATGGTAATTCATATAATTCATTAGTATGCATGGATATTAAGGATGTTCCTCTTCAACATGTTTATCTTAATGACTACTTAATGGTAACAACATGTAAAACTATCCCTTGGTGGCTCTACGTCTCTGTGGTTGCGACTCCAAGTTTCCAGGTCTCTGCGGTTGCAGCTCCAGGTCTTTGGGGCTGTGGTTAATTTCAATTTCTATTAACATTTTTTACATTTTTCTTTCTACGGCTGTGGCTTGAGGTCTCTGCGGCTCCAGGTCTCTACGACTGTGGAGAAGATATATGTAACCATTTATTTATACCTCCGTAAAAGCTGATTATTTACTCTCCATAGCTTAGTAAATAGCTCAGTACTCTGCGGCTCCAGGTCTTTCTGGTACTGCGGAGAAGATATATGTAAACATTTATTTACACCTCTGTAAAAGTTGAGTAGACATTATTTACTCTCCATACATCTTTCTGCGGCTCCAGGGCTTTCTACAGCTATGGATCCAGGGCTCTGAGTGGATCTGCAGCTCTAGGTATCCTTTCATAGATTGTGATGTGTAGCACTCTCCATAGGGTTTCTTGCAGATTAAAAGGCTTGCTGAGACTCTGCTGCTAGGTTCTAGATCTAATTTTCTGTGGCTAGATCTAGATCTAGATATAATCTTCTGCCTTATTTCTTTGTGGGTGGGTTTTAGATCTAATATTCTGCAGCTAGATCTAGATCTAATATTTTTTTTCTATGGCTGGATCTCAGCTTTGTACTGGAAAATATGGCTCCCAACTTCGCGAAAATAGTTTCTGGCTCAGTTCCATCCACTTCTATAGGGCAAGCTCCTGCCCATATCGTTAGTGAAGCTCTAGCTCCCACTATCCAGGTGGTCAAGACCTCACTCGATGAGGCTTTGAAGTTTTCCAAAACTGCCCTAATCTACCGGTTCAATGGTTTTTGGCCGTGGCTGATAGCTCTCCACAATTGGATCTCAGAGGTATGGAAGCCTGTCATTTCTGATGAAACTAATATCTACCCCTGTGCTAGGGGTTTCTTTATAGTAGATTTTGAAAATCCTGGAAGCAGACAATGTATTCTAGATTTCGGCCCTTGGTTTTGGGAAAACGCAGGCCTATTCATGAAGCCATGGAACCCATCATTCGATCCCTCAATAGAATTCATAACCTCAGCACCAGTTTGGGTGAGATTGCCAAGCCTACCCTTGCATCTCTGGAATCTCTCCTCACTAAAAGCCATTGGAAATGCAATTGGAAAATTTTACTGCAGGTGCCCAGAAACAGAGGAATATGCCAGAGCCACCTATGCACGCATTTGTTTGGAAATGGACTTCAACATTGGATTCCCAGCTGAGATAAACCTAACAAATAAAGACTATGTGTGGAACCAGAAACTCGATTATGAAAGTGTCCTCTTCAGATGTCGATCCTGCTTTGAGACGGGCCATCTAGCCAAAAATTACCCAAAACCCTTCCAGAAAAATTCTGCTAGAAAAAACCACCACGGATCTACTTGGTGGGAGGGAGCACAAAAATAACACTACACTCTTATCAAAGAAGAATACTATAGAGAAAACTATGAATCACCAGAAATCGGGCAAGAAAGAAACAACTCTCAAGACAAGTATGGAGAAAGCCCCACTCAACAACAAAAAAGTGAACTCAAATACCGCACAAAATAATTCTTCATTTAGCAGCAAAGTAGATCTCCTAGACCAAACTTCTTCTCCATCTATCTTCAAGAGGACAAACGCAATAGATCACGAAGCTAAGACACCAATGTCCCAAGAACCAGAAGAGATGAAGGAGATGCAAGATAAAGTAATTTGGAAGACCGTAGAGAAAAAAAAGAAAGCTACATCATCAATCTCGCCAAGAAAGATGAGAAGCCAAACAATTAAAAACTAAGAAAATTATAGGTCCGATAGACCAATTTGGTCTCAATGGACGTTAACCACTATCATCATCATCATCATCAGCATCATCATCATCATCATCATATATACAATAATTAAATCTAGATGTGACCATGGAATTCCTCCATTACCTAATCCTCCTTTCATGTATTAGGTGAGATTTGTTTTTACTTACCCATCCTTATTTAAATCTCTTACTAATATAGTTTTCCACATGGTTCCTTAATCGGTACATGTTATGGTTGTGTTAGAGGTTTTAAGCAAAAAAATCTTAATTTCTCTTCATTATTCATAATACCAATTTTGCCCACGTTTTCCTCTACTTGCTATCATGTGTGTATGCATTTTACCTTTACTTCAGAAACTATAACCCACATGCTCAAATATGACTAATGTGGAGATTTACATGAAAAATCATCCTGCGAAGATAAAATAGAATTTGCTTTGTTTATTTATGAAAATCATTATACATAGTGATTTAATATATAAATATTTATCTAGTTATCCGTTAGAAGCATACTATGTTCCATACTAAGCATAGTAATGGTCAAGTTTTGAAAAAGAGGTCTCACCCATCCATATATGTTCAAAATATAAATATTTCTTCTTATACATCATCGTCCATGAAGATGCTATCATGAGTGAGATAGCTCTAATGAATGGAATAACTCTATGGCCCAAGCAATAATAGTTACCTATTATGCCACATACCATTAACTCTACTATTTGATACAATAGAGATGCATGCTCTTTATATTCTTATCACTCTTCATGAAAACCTTTTTCATTGCATAACCCTTACGAGGGTTTAACATTTATTATTTTATACAATTATCATTTTATTTAGTCAATTCCCTTTATAGCACTTGTACGTGTGTCCATTTATTTGTACTATAGTTGTGATAACATGAGGACTATATCATTAACTTCATCAATGCTATCCACCTCTTAGAATAATTTATTTCATTCTTGGCTTTAATTTTCTGGAAGAATATTTTGGGTGACTTTAATAAGATTAAATTTTTTAATCCCACGCACTTGCATGAAGTCCTAATTATTATTATTCATATCCATGGAACTTCATTCCTTACAATCACATTTAATTATTATAATATATATATATATACCAATGATATTTAAATGGTCTTTATCTCCTTATTGTGTGTAGTTGATTCACATTATTTAATTCAATTACCTTATTATTTACCTGCTATGTTTTTCATAGCTATACATGAAATCGTTGAAACACACACACACACACACGCACATATATATAATATATATATATATATTTATTATATATATAGAAAATAAATATATATCATGGTTAACCCATAAATCAACACATAATGGCCTTGCAACAGAATGTTAATGTCTGATTATGTCAAAATCTTGTTTCTCTCTTCAATTGTGTTTAGAGAGGTTAGCTCCAGATGATGTTGCACTAACCCATCCTCTCAACAAACATTGTAGACTACATTTTCCATCCAATATGTCACGTACGGGCTACCTCCGTCCCTTGGACCACTACGATTTCCTCCACTAGGAGGAAAAGAGTAGCATGCTGGTAGCTATAGCAACAACAATACTCTACCCTTAACTTTCCCTCATCAAACTCGTTACACATAGATCATCCATAACCGTACATTGAAATGCCAATATACAAGCAACAAATGAATTCATTCATCATGCTAATGTAAATATTTCTCATGTGAGTCCACCACTTACTGTAAACCACTAGAGGGGAGATAGATCATTGAAGGCATTGTGTCAACCCAACTGGTTTTGAATTTTAGAGGACACATCGTTCATATTTAGAAATGAAGCCTTATTAAAAGTTAAAATCCATAGATACTCTTAATTATGCCATTTCATTGAGTGAAATGATTTAGCATGCTAATAAATAAGGTCTTTTGTGCTATAGCATGAAAAAGTGTACTTTAAAATCAATAATTGAAATACACCTATTGTGGCTATAGACAACACATGATGACTCGACAATAATATCTATAGTATCATCGTAAAATGACTAACAACTATAATTATGTGAAGAGTGTTAACTCAATGGTTTAGCAATGTTCACCATTGACTAAGCCAATTGTCTACTAAGATTAATTTCAATATTTAAGAAACATTCATATTAAACACTAGTAGGAATTTCATCAACCATATGCATACTACATGTGCAATTCATTCTTACAGTGATTAAGAGATTCCACAATCTACTCATATATTAATTGGTACACACAAAAGTACCTTCTTGCTAGGCTATCTATCAAATATTTGAAGATTCTACCTGTATTGGTCTTAAAATTTCAATACTAACAGATTTCTTCATAATATTAGTATATATATCTAGCCTATGTGATCTTGATATAAATGTGGAAAAATAACAATTATTTTTCTTTTCTTTTTAACATCTCTTCATGTTGCATTCAAAATGCTGAATGTGGATAGTCTTGTTGCTCTTTCTCCCCATTGCCAATCCTTGCATTATTGCATTTTTGTACTCAGAAGCAACCACAAACACCATTTCAGAAGCAACCACTGAGAAAAATTAGTGGGAATTCTCCAATTGAATGTCCATATTTAAAAAGAAATTAAATCAAATAGCCTAGACCATATGCTCAAATATTAAAGAACAAAGATTCAATGGAAATTTGAAGACAAAGGGTGCAGAATAATGAGAGTCTAGCATATCGAACATGATTTTGTGCACTAGATCAGTTATAGATCGGCCATAAAATAACATATTATTCGAAATCAAATCAATCATTACAACAATCAATGCATTTGAACTCAATAAAAAACAACTGGGTACGGGATCTTAACATCATATCAATGCCATTAATTTAATAATTACTCCCTCATTGAATCCATGCAACAACCAGTGACTGGATACAAATTCACTTACAATAATTGGTATGGTCTAGCCATTTTAGTAAACGGTGGATTCCACAAAATTTTCCTTAACAAAAGAGCCATTGAGTAACCTCACTTTTGGCATTTGAGATTTCATTCTCCATAGTTCTAAGATTCCTGGAGAAAATATGGAACAAAATGGTGCTATTTTGTGCTCAGTGAATCATGTTTACAAATTCACTATTGACAGTCATAGATATAGGCAAAATAACAAAGGCTTTTCTAAATATGGATAAGATAGGTAAACTAATCAACTGAAGGGGGTGGATAATCATTATCCCATGTTTTCAATTAGTGGATTTGCACTTGTTCCAAAAATAAATAGCCATGGTTCAACTTTGTTATCTCTCCTCAACAGTGGTGAAATTGGTCGAAAGCAGTAAGTTGAAATAGCAGTCTTATGATAGAAACATCACTTACAACTTTTTGGAACCTTTCATGTAAAAAAATCATTCCAAACGCATCCATGTTGATGGTAAACCTTATCTGTAATGCGTAGTGGAAACAACTTGCTTCAACATTTCTTCAGTCCTTCGTCGATCCCTTCTTCAAAACAACCTTCAATTCCATGATTTAACAGATTGAAAAGAAATTAGTAATCTTATCACTTACAGAGATACGTTTTTCCAATAACTGTAACCCAAAATTCCGGCTTGCTGGGAAGAGTTTCTCTAAATCCCATAATTACTTTCTGGTATAAGATAAATACGAAGCTTGTAACTAAAAGGGAAACATTGGTTCATAACTTTTCTATTGTTATTTCTAAAAGCTACAACCAGCGAAGGTGAGCAATGGAGGTGTATAGCAACAACGTTGGTTTCACATATTTTTCTAATTCTTTAGCCATCAATGAGGGTTCAGGTACTGCAAGTGCGAGAACTAATACTGTCAATTCATCACAACACATCATTATCTGGTGGAATGGTTTTACCAACCACACAACTCCGTCTCCCTCACAAGGTAAATCTGCCATTAATGGTCTATTCGAGGCTTGGTTTACCACATCCACTTCTTAGCTTGGATTGTACAAAAACCTTGCACACTACACAATGGTTCATTACCCACTGCTACCTAAGGAAAACACTACCTACTGTAGCAACCATTGACATCAGATGCTATCCTCTCCCCTTAGCTTGGCTTGGTGCTCAACCCCTCGAGGCTTGATTATGGGCTTCGTGTTGGTTCTTGACTTGTGGCTGTGGTGTGGAAATTGTCCAAGGGTAGCTATTATCTACATATAACTATACCTAATTACCTCGATAATCCCCTTTACACGCCTCATGGACATAAGTGGCTCTCGGGCTTCACGGAAAATGAATAAATACTTTTCTTCCCTTGGTATTCCATGTATGTGCACTCTCTCAATGTGCATGTGGTTAACCTTTGTTGATATTGCATATGGAGATTGGGATTGGTTGCTGCTCGAAAATTTGACCAAAGTCCAGTCCTTAGATTTACAGAATATTAAACCTCTTACGTGGAGATAGGCCATACAGATAGACCATAGGTGATGAAGTGGTGTTTGGTACTGAGTTTTGGTCAGCTTTAGGGTTAACAACTACCTCCGTCAGTTTGGGATCACTCTCACACATATAATTATGGGTAGCCCTATTGTTAAAACAATTCCTAAGAACATGGATGCATTGGTAAGTGGATCTTCTAAATTTTTCCTATATGGACAAAATTATGGTTCAACCAATTTTGTATGGTTAAATGCCATTTGTTCCAACCATGAGTCAACAAGGTCTATGGAAATAACCCGCCATAAACAATTTGGTTTCACATGGAAACAATTCCCACTATGACACATATCGAACTACCTGTGTCCATCAATCAACACCTTAAGCTAAATGAGTGATCAAGTCGTTTGATTAGTGTGGATTTTAAGGGTTTCCTTTAAACACTATGGCAATATCATAGACCCAAAGTGGACCATTATTATTAACTGTATTTGCAAAAAAAAATGCACATGCTTTTAAAGTTTAATTTTCATTTTTTTATAATCAAACACTTTCGCAGTCAACATATATATATATATATGTTGTTTCAATGTTTGAATTTGTATTTATGACAGACATAAATGTTGCATGCAACCAGATCTGTACATATGGTTTTAACATTTTTAGTACTTAGATTAATCTTAAGGAGTCCAGATTTAACACTTATACCAGAACTCCTTGGAAACATTTGTAGCAATGAGGAAAAATTCATGCTTAAACTTGTCCATATCCTATGGAGGTGTATTGGCCCATAGGCCACAAGGTTTGAACTTGATTGTTGTGATACTATTTGTAACGGACCTCCTTGCATACCTAAGAATATAGCCTTTGGGACCCATAAATGTAAATTTTGGGTTCATTCACAGTTAAAGCTTTACTCCTCCTTGCAGAACTTGTTTTCTAAAATTTCCTCAACCATATTACTATTAGGCCAATGTACAAATACCTCTATAATTGGTTTACTGGTTTTATTATATGGAACTTTAGATTGATTAACATGTCTATTTTATATGACCAACCATTAAAAATAATCATAGCATGCATCCTATGAAGCTCTTGGGTTAATCTCCATAGGAATTAATGGAATTTAATTGAAGTTTACTGTAATTACTATGGGTGTGTTTCACGATCATAGTCCTCCTCACATAGCGAGTATGTTACTGACCAACCCTTCACTCACATGCATATCTAGCCAGGCTAGCCTAAAAGGAGGCATTCTTAGACATGAAATAGATATAACTTGAACCATTTGCCATATAGTGAGGAGTATTAAGCATTAATTATACAATTGTTTCGCGTGAATAATTATTTAATTTATCACATAACATTACAGGCATACTATATTTCTTATTAAAATGTAAGATGTAGATTTCATAGCTATCTCACATATTCATATGTGATCTCCTCTTAAACACCATTAGTATTTACAACCACGTATTATGCTTCCACTATGAACTTTTCTCTTGGATATAGAAGGAGTCACAGTTATAATACATTATCATAAAAATCATTAACACCAACAATCTACTTATAATTGCCAAATGCAATTTCTATCATGAATCAGATAGCTCATGGGTATAAGTATTGTTAGTTACTTCATACACTTATAATGCTAACTTCACACTAGAATGAAACATGCATAATGAAAACCATTATCTCCATAATAAAGTAATAATTAAAATAAAACATATTTCATGCAAGTGACTTAGATCAGAATGAAGGAAAAACATGAGTAATCTACTCATAATCATCTCATTTAATTCATTCATTCATGTCAAGGAAACTTAAATCTTCTCATAAACAAACTCAAACTATAGTATAGAAAGAGCAAGAATCATCATACAAACATCCCATGCTTTGACACGAACTAAAACCTTGCTTTGAGGGAGGATCACCACCACCGAGCGATGAATCACCTCTACTTGCCCTCGAGCTAAAGATTTTGCAAAGGATCAACTATCCTCAATTAATCAATGCAGTGGGTATTTAATACCCTCTTTCATGATTTAGTTACCATTAGTGGCATCCCGCTTTATGGATTTTTCCATTTTCCTCAGTCTTATCTGGAAAATATCATCTTTATCTCCCATGATGCTTTTCCACATCAAATCTTTCCCTTATGTCCCACAAAGCTTTTATGTCTGATGGATCTTTATCTCCCATCCATGTGATGGATATCCAATCCATCCAAGCTTATCTAGAATCACATCTAGAAGATTATCATGAAAAATTCATCTCTATCCCATTCTTCATGGGATTTGGAAAACATCTCTTCTCTCTTGGTGCTCCACCCTCCAAGTGATTTATTTTATTAATTTATTTAATAATACATTTTCTTTTCATATTACATATCACCTAGCTTTCCTCAGCTTAGGTGAAGAATAGTTTGACCCACAAAGGAGGGTATCAAACCTATATTTCCTTAGCTTATGTTTACAAACATTTAACACACAAGGGAGGATATCACACCTAGCTTTAAATTAGCTTAGGTTTACAATAATGTAGTAGAAAAGGGATGGGTATTACATTAGATGTAGACATAAAGACATGTACCTTAAAATGAGAAATTTGAGGATGGACCATGAATGAATACCAAAAGTGTTTGGATTACCAACAAGGGAGAATATTTTATATCAATAATCCCATCATGGCCCAATAATACATCAATCATGAGAATTTTGACTCAAAATCATGATCAAATTTGGTAAAAGTATGTAGGTTACACTGTAGAGAATCTAAGGTGTATTAAATAGCTCCAACTTGGGGACATGTGATCATGTTGAGAGTGCATGAAAAATGTAAGAAAGTATCCATAAAACTATACACCTAAAAAATTCTCACCAAATGGATATTAAATGCAAGGGAGGTTTAAATACATATGCATCTTATCTCTTCCTTCAAAGAGAGAAATTGATTCAATGATATATGAAATTGTATCAAGAACCTATCAATAACATCAATTCTCATATAATTTCAAGTAATGTGGGATTTTTTTCCTTTTATTTAAAAAAAATAAAATGTTGAACCTAATAAAATGAAAAAATTAAGTAACAAAGGCCAAAAATACTTACTATATTACAAAAATTCTCCGAAGGCATCAAATATTACATTGATAGAACATTTTTGAACTTTCCCATGGGAAAGGGTAGCTTCTTACCATCCAAATGGATTAGATAGAAATGATTATTATTGGCAACATGATTAATGTTGTAAGGACATAACCAAGTAATTTTGAACTTAACATGTTTACTTTTTGGTTCCATAGAAAGACGAGATTAACCTTATGAAAACTTTAATGGTGAGATATCATGTTCAGCGTGTTTTTTTATTTTCTTGGATTTCTACCAAATCATCAAAGGTTATAAATGTTCAAGACACTAAACGTATTGAATACATTTGTTCCTTACATGTTAAGGAATGATCCTAAGTTAGGTAGACAATAAAAAATATCCTCAAAATTCCTTTTGCTAACCTTCGTCCCAATATATATTTATAATTTTAAAAACACCTAATTTCATCAAATATTCTTAGTATACATTTTTTACATGCAATTTTTAATACCCATTTCTGTTTCTAAACCAAGTATGGAAACATGATGGAACTCTCATAATCCTTAGAATCAACCCTTGAAGAACTAATGAGAGGGACACAATCAGATCTGGCCCAACCAATATCAGATCATTCAATGATAAGTCATTTCAGGTCTCATGATCCTAATCCAACATTGAATTCAAGGTGCACACAATATTTCCGATCAAACCACCAACATAGCCCCTCCAACATAAAATATACTTTAGATAGAAGTATTCCTTAAAAAAACCTTTTCACTTGCACACCTTGGCCTTATGATCTTCTCTTCCTTATATAGTTTTAGGCCTTTCTCAATACCTTAGACCAAAACCACTTAGAATTCATGGTATCCTTGGACGGGATCAAATAATCATTACTCCACTCAATATTGTGGGCTAATACCATGGTATTGACCCATGGTATTGTCCCCTCTTGAATTTCCTTGATTTTCCAATGTATACGAGCTTTTCTTTTTGTGAAAGTGCATGTATACATATACTTTGTTTTTGTTCTGTGAACCAGTGTGTATACGCTGTTTTGACTAAGTAGACCTATGTATACATCTTAAACTACTTTTCACCATCCTTTTCCTTCAAATTCTTCATTCTAATTAGTAGACTTTAGTTCCATCTTCTTGTTCTTCTATATGAATGCTCTGTTACATCTCAATGGACTTGTTACACTGTGAATTTCCTTTCATCAAAACTGAATTGGCCTATTAGTGAGTAGCCATAAAGGAAAACACTTGTATTATAATGCCAACAATCTCCCCCTTTGGACTTGATGGTAACCATGCTGATGTTGATTACTACACGCTATAGAAACAATTCTAGATAACAAGCAACACCAAAATAATCTCCCCCTTTGACATCAAGGGCAAAGGGAAGACCAAGCTATTCTCCCCCTTCGATATACATTATGTTTTCAATGCTCCCCCTATGTACATGTTGAGTCAAAAAAGATATGTTTCAAGAGAATAACATGACTCTATAGCTCAACTAAGTGAGTATGAGATCCCAATGACCAATGACTCATACATACATCAATCACCCAACCAAATGGGGATACACCCTATTTGACTCATCCACCGAACCAAGTGGATATATACCAATTGTTTATACATAAATACAAAATTATTACATCATCCATCCCATGAAAAGTGGGGATACAAATTACATCATCTGTCCAATAGGACTCATTCAAATATAGACCATGACAGATGAAGTGATATCACACCCTAGATCTCTACATGACTTATGAAACAAATGATATAAGTATCTGAAGCAATAAATGAACTCAGAAACCATGATGCCAACAATGTAGAATGTGTGTGAAGGCTAATGCTCCCCATAAACCTGTGCTACCTGTGCATTTTCAACAAGTCATTCATCAAGGAATCTTTGTGAGTCAGATAAAAATCAATGAGCAAAGCATATCATGAGACTGTAATCATTATTATCAGACAAAGCACCCGTATCAGAGTTTGACCCACTGTTTTTCTATCTGAAAAACATATACTCTCCTTTATCAATAGAAACCCACGTGTATATGTGACTATACTTCACGAAATGTGCATATAATAACCTTCTTTTGAAATTGGATTTAACAGCAGGATGATGCAACATCTACTCCGAGCTTTTGTCTGAGATATTCAAATGTTTCTCTGGGAAGCAATTTAGTGAATATATCAACAAAATGTTCTTTGGAGGGAACATACTCCAATTTAACCTTTTGTTCAAGCACTTGTTCTTGTAGAAAATGGTACTTAATGGGTATGTGCTTGGTCTTGGAGTGCATGATCGGATTTTTCGAAATACCGATGGTACTTGTATTATCACATAGAATGGAGATGGTTGGAGTACATGTGATATGAATGTCTTGCAATGTTTGTATCATATAATGGAGTTGTGTATAGCAAGATGCAATAGCCACATATTCTGCTTCAAATATAGATAAGGTAATAGGACTTTGCTTCTTGTTGATCCATGACACTAATCGAGGATCCATATAGAATGCATATCCACTAATTCTCTTTTAATCATTAGCATTTCCTACCCAATCTACATCTATATATGCATGAAGATTAAGGTCTATATCTTTAGGATACATTAGTTCAAAGTCCTGAGTTCCTTGAAGATATTTGAAAATTATTTTGACTGCCTGGAGATGTGATTCCTTTGGATTTTCTTGGAACCTTCCAACAATTCCTACTGCATGCATGATATTAGGTCTGGTACCTATTAGATAAATCAAACTCCCTATCATAGATATGTAATTTTGTTGTTTTACTATTGGGGATTCATCATTATAAGTGAGACTGCATCGTATTACCGTTGAAGTACATATTGGTTTAGAATATTCCATTATGTATTTCTTCAAGATCTGCTTGAGATATTTGGTCTGTGAAAGAAATATACCATCTTTTTCTTGCTGTACTTGTAGACCAAGAAAATAAGTAAGTTCACCAGGTAAGGATATTTCAAATTCTTACTGCATTACTGAAGCAAAATTCTGACTCATGGATTATTCATTTCTAACAAAGATGATATCATCAACATAAACAACAATAATTAGTAGTTTATAATTTTCAATCTTTGTGTATAAATTTATATCTGCAAAACCTTTTGTGAAACCTTTTTGTTGTAGATATTTGTCAAGGCGGTAATACCAAGCCCTTGGAGCCTATTTTAGACCATAGAGAGCTTTTTTGAACTTGCATACGAGTTTGGATCATTTCCAAGAATGAATCCTTCTAGCTGTTCAATATAAGTTTCTTCTTCTAAATCTCCAATAAGAAAGGACAATTTTACATCCATTTGATATACTTTGAATTTTCGAAAACTAAAGAGAGCAAGAAACATCCTTATAGCTTCAAGTCTAGAAATAGGTGCAAAATTTTCTTCAAAATATATACCTTCTTGTTGAGAATAACCTTTACAAACAAGTCTTGCCTTGCTTCTAATAACTACTCCATTTTCATTCAGCTTATTCTTAAATATCCATTTTGTTCCTATAAATTTTTTATCTTGAGATCTAGGAACTAATTCCAAAGTATCATTCTTTTCAATTTGGTCCACTTCTTCATCCATGGCCTTGACCCAAAATTCATCTTTGCAGGATTCATTTACATTCTAAGTTTTGGTGGAGGATAGTAATGCTAGATAACTTGAGGTCCCTATAAGAGTTTTTCTTCTCTATACCCCAGCCCCTTTTTCTCCTAGAATTTCAGATTCTCGATGATTCTTTTGAACGTAACTGGATGTATTCTTTTCCCTGTCTGTTGTATCTTATTCTGGCGCTTCATTGGTTTCTTCTTCTATATCATTTTGATTTGATGCAGGAAAGAATTTCCCATCTTCCTCATTGTCATATTCCTCTGTTGATTTCATTTGTTCCAGATTTCTGCATGCTTCATCAATTACAATATCAATGCTTTCAACAATTTTTTGAAGTCTTTTTCTATAGGATTTGTATCCTTTACTTTTGGATGAATAACCAACAAGAATTCCTTCGTCTACTCTCGGTTCAGACTTACCATGTTTTTGATCAGTCATTTTGATGGAACATTTGCTTCCAAAAACTCTAAATTATTCTACAGTAGGAGGCTTACCATACCAAAGTTCATATGGAGTTTGACTACTATTTACGAAAACATTCACTTTGTTGAGAATAACCATGGTAGAAAATATAGCCTCACCCTAGAAGGTTGTAAGAGTTCCATATTTATCAAGCATCACTCAAACCATTTGTTGAATTGTTCTATTCATTCTTTCCACCACAACAATTTGCTCAGGATTTCATGCAACAAAAGATTTCCCTTTTAGTCCATGTTGTTCACAAAAGTCAAAGAATTCATCTGATATGAATTATCGCCCTCGATCAAATCTGAGACATTTGATTTTTTGATCTAATTCATTTTCTACTAAATATTTCAACGCTTTAATTTATTTTATTTTATTTTCTTCATATTTATGCTTTAATAGTCCTATCCAACACATCCTCGAAAAATCATCAATAAATAAAATAAAGCATTCTTCTCCATGAGGTGACTTTTTCCTTGTTGGACAACATAAATCATTATGGATGAGTTCCATATGCTTAATTTCTGATCTTTATTTTTCATTGAAGTGAACTCTAGTTTACTTACCGACTTGACATGGTTTGCATATGGTATTTTCTTGGATGCTGATATTTCGAACATCATGAACTGGCTTGATCTTGCATGATTTTCTTATTTGAGAAAAGCTTAGATGTCCCAATCTTCTATGCCATGTCCCATTTTCATCTGTTCTGCTTAGATAGCATTGTTGTTGTCCCCCTTTGAGTATGTATAAATTGTTTGGAGTTCTTGTTCCTTTGATTACAATATTTCTTGTATCAAGATCACGAAGCAGACATTCATTTGATCGAAACACAACTTCATTTCCTTGATCACACATTTGACCGACACTCAATAGGTTATACTTTAAATCATCTACATACATGACATTTATAGCTTTAACCTTTTCTTTCAAGAAGACAAAACCTTTACCTTTAATGGTAGCTAGAGTGTCATTTCCAAATGATAGATTCTTTTCCTTTTCTAAAGCATTATATGAATGAAGTTTCTCTTTATCACCTATTATGTGTTTGCAACATCCGTTGTTAATGTACCTTTGATTTTCTTGTCCTTCTGAATGCAAATCTATGCCACATCTTTCCAATTGAGATTCCTTCTTTCTCCATATCTTGGGATTCAATGATGTTTTCTCCTTTTGAAGTGATGGTTGAAATTTTCTCCTACATTCATATTCTTAATGACCAAAGTTGTTACAAATCAAACATTCTACTTCATTTTCAAGAGGAGAAAAGTTATTATAGGAAATTTTCTTAATTCTTATTACAACCCTCTGATTTTGTGCTTCTCTAGTCATGATGGTATTGTAAGCAACACATTGAGCAACCTTATGAGCAAAGTTATGACATGAAAAACATTGCCCATTAAAGAAGTTTCTATGATCATAGAATCTTTTGCCATTGTTTACCTATTGGTTGAAGTTTCTACTCAGATTCATCCTTGGAGTAAATTGGGTACGATTTACTTGATGAGTATTTTTAGGCCTTTGCTAATGATTGACATACTATTCACTGGTCTTTTCTACATCAATATAGCTTTTGGTGGAGGCTGAAAACTTCTGTGATTGAGATGATTCTTCAATATATCCAAGACCTATCTTTATCAGAGGAGAACATTGAACTTTGATCATTTCATTTAAAGTTTTAGATCCTTTATAAAATCTAAGATTAAGAGATTTTGTCTTCTCAAGTTCTTTTCTCAGACCCACAATTTCACATTCTAGAGTTTCATTATGTTTTTTCTTTCAGTGAGTTGGAGTGTCAACGTATCTATAATCATATTCTTTTCTTCTAAACATATTTTTAGTTTATTGATTTCTTAAAGGAAGTCTTCCTCTTCCAAGGCATCCAAAAAATCGTCATTGTCATAAGCCATGAGTAGTCTATAATCTTGTTCAGTTACATCTTCATCACTATTGGATAAGCCATCACTATCTTCATGCATATAGTAACTCCTTCTATTCACAACTTGTTTTCTATTTTCTTTTGCATATTCCTTTCCTTTTCATATTTATCTTTATGAGGACATTTGGCAGCATAATGGTCGACTCTACCACAAGCAAATCATTTGAAAGGTTGCTTACCTCTGAATCTTTCGAAACCCCGTTGAAGCTTCTTGACAAAATTTACCTCGTCTTCTTCTTATGAAATGAGTTTTGATTCATTGTGCTCTTCCTTTTCTGCTTGCTCACCTTAAAAGAGGTTCCTATCATATTTGATGGACCTCCTTTTCTCATTTCAAAGGCACTTAGGATTCCATGGTGTTCAGTCAGAGTAATAGTTTGAAGATCATGTTTTTCTTCTATGGCAGACACTTTCGACTCAAGTTTAGAAGATAGAGATCTAAAAATTTTCTCAACTAAAGTAGTTTCCTTTATCTCTTTACCCAGATTCTTCACACAATTAACAATCTCATCTATACATAAAACGTAACTAGCAACACTCTCATCACTATGCATCTCAAGAGTTTCATACTAAATTATGAGAGTTTGAATCTTAGCACGTTTTACCTGAGAGTCTCCTTCATAGCTGTAAACTTTTTTGTCCCATACTCTTTGGCTATTCTGAGCTACATGACTTTGACAAATTTTGATTCTAATAGAATTCCCAATAACGTATTGATAACTTTGGCAATGGTTTCATATAACTTCTTACATGTAGAGTCTATAGGAATTGCTGCTAGAAATTGATATCCTCCCAGGATTTCCCAAACATCGGCTCCAAGCGATTGTAGAATGACTATGGTTCTTATTTTCCAATATACTAAGTTTCTCCCATTGAAGATTAGTGGTCTGATAGATCTCATGCCTTCGTGATTATTCATCTTGAAATATCTTCCTTCAAGCGATCAATCTTTCTAAAGGACCTGTTGTGATACCAATTGTTGGAAATAATACTAAGAGGGGGGTTGAATCAGTATTATCATATCAGTAATTTTTCATTTTCGAAATAGATTCATATACGCTACTTCTGAGAAGTGAACTAGCATGTACATGTTGTTATTATTAGAGAAACCAACGTATACCAAAATAACTTGTGATTTCGTCAATTTATCATGTGTTAATCTTTAATCAGTGCATCTGTAACTTACTAAATAGTGTAGTAAAAATAGAATAAACCATCACACATAAGAAACACACATGAACACCAAGATTTAAGGTGGAAACCTAATGTGCGTGAAAACCACCTCTTGGTGTCATCTTTGCCTTCTTTTAATAATAAGAAAATATATTTACAATCTTATATTGGTGTAGACTCATACCAATATGTAGGCACCACCTGTGAAGGCTACAACTATCTCTCATTTTCTAGCTTCTACTAGAAGGGAGCTATAATTCCCTAGCTCTTGTACTAGCCAATGTGTTTACTAGTATGTAGGCACTGACCTGCGAAAGCTTATGACCTTCTCTCTTCTTCCGGGGACCAAATTTCATAAATTTTTAGATAGGATGATCCTAGTACATAACAATACACATGAAGGCCTCGTTTCATCAAATTCTCATACTGGACCCATTATAAATTTCAAACTTCATCAACCAATAATCAGTTAATCTGAATAGTCTGATCACTATCACCAGAACACTATGTTGAACCTAGAGACCTACATTATTATTCAGAACTAGCTGTAACCTCAAAAAATCATGCATCAGAATATATATGCTACTTTACTGAACCCAACCTACGTGTATATGACACTTCCTTTACTCAAACCTATATATACCTTAAAAACTACTGAAACATAAAACTTCTAAATCAAGTTTGTACTATCTAGCAATACATTGAACATCTACTGTCAATTTACAGAGCTTTACACAGCCATTAGCAAAGAGCACCCTTCTCACTTATAAAATCAATCAATCAAATATGAAACTCCTTATGAATTTTGTTTTACATTCATATCTATGAAGACTTCATTGACAGAAAACACTAAAATAATAGAACTGATCAGATAGATTATTCAGACCTAAAGAAATGGATTTTTCTTTGTATATGCTACTTGGAAGAGTAGAACCTATGTCTAGACGTTCTTTTACCAAGATGAACCAACATACATATCTGCAAATATTAACTCATAACGTCGTTTTTATTCCAAACATTAGACAAACCCAGATCATGACATTTAAAGAATAAAACTGGTTTACACAATCAGATCTGGACCAAACAAGTCATTTAAGGTCACATGATCCTGATCTGACATTGAATTTAGGGTGCACACAATATTTCAAATCAAATAACTAACATAACGCCTACAACATAAAATATAGTTCAAATAGAAGTGTTCCTTAAAAAACCCTTTTCACTTGCACACCCTCACCTTATGATCTGCTCCTCCTTATATAGTTTTAGGCCTTTCTCAATACCTCAGACCAAAACCACTTAGGACCCATGGTATTCCTGGACGGGATAAAATAGTCGTTACTTTGCTCAATATTGTGGGCTAATACTATGGTATTGACCCTTGGTATTGTCTCCTCTTGAATTTCCTTGATTTTCCAACATATACACACTTTTCTTCTTGTGAAAGTCTGTGTATATGTATACGCTCTTTTTGTTCTGTGAAAGAGCGTGTATATGATGTTTTGACTAGGTGGATGTTATGGAACTAGATCAAGAAGAGATAGATCAATGCCTTATAATTGAGCCTCTTTAAGGGGGAAACCTCCTTTACATTACATAAATGAACAATTCTTGGATGATACAAATGAAAAGACCTCCTTTTTATATATAGGAGTCTAAGGGGTCATA
>APFE030401017.1:53312-146316 GCA_000404065.3 Pinus taeda | reverse complement strand
TTCTTCCAATCCTTTACAAGATATGGTTGGATTCATTTCTTGACGCTCGATGTGATCTTTCACTTCTTAAACATTTTTTGTCTTCATATGTCCTTTTATCTTGATAGATTGAGGAGTGGTAATTTCAACCAATGAATTACAAGATATGGTTGGATTCATTTCTTCTTTATTGATGTGATCTTTCACTTCTTGCACCTTTTTCTTCTTGATATGTCCTTCTATCTTCAGAGTTTGAGGAGTGGTAATTCTTGCCAATGCTTTACAAGACATGGTCTGGTTCATTTCTTCTTTCTCTAGGGTGGGGTCCTGGCGTATATCCTCTTCTTTTGATGTTTTTTTATCCTTTTCTTCCTCATCTTCATATTCTATGTAAAATAATTTCTTCTCAACACACTTATGACCTTTAGTGCATTTGCTATCACAATTGCAACAAAGCCCTTTTTCTATTTTTTCTTCCAATTGTTGTGGTGTCACCCTTGTAGGTTGTGGAAGGCTAGGAGAAACAACACTTCCGTATTTATAGTTGTGAGGGCTATGCTTCCTGGTTTACATAATTTTGCTTTCCACTATGTCACAAAGCCCTTTTACTCTTTCCAATTGTTGTTGTGTTGCTCCAAAGAAGGTGTTTCTCTTTGTATCCTCATAATGTGCTATCATTTCCTCCATGAAAATTCACCATGCAACAAGTTGTTTACGAGAACAAAGCCCTTCATACCACAAAAACTTGATCCGGTTCTAAACCTGAAGATGCAATACATACCTTTTGTGACAGTTTTACACCATGTAGATCAAAATATTGCTCCATCAAAAGTATCCAATTTACCAGATCCTTGCCATCAAACTTCCTCATCTTGCTTTTTCATGATTTTAGGAGCTCGATCTTGAAACGACTGTAACTCTGTATTTTCGAATGTTTAAGTTCTAAAATTATGATCTGTAGTATCACTCTATTTTCTCTTTCCAATGCCACTGGTCTGATCCAAATTAGATTCTCAAAGAAAGAGTTATGCACAATCTCCCACAGTGACCTGATTATAGACTAGTTCATTAGAGTGAACTTGTACGACTTGCCACGAGTCACTGTTTCGACCATAAGGTCTGAAAAATATATAAAAGAAGCTACAGTTCATCTTCTTTCTTCACCTTCTTATGAAATTTCAGTCCAATTCTCAGAGAAAAAGTTATGACGATTTTCCCCAGGTCACCTGTTTGGAATGTAATTAATGAGTCCGCAAAAATCCCAACTTCCTTAGATAATATCTCCACAAATATAGCGCAAAAAGCTCTGAACTTCAGGTCCAAGATTTAGCACGATGTGTTCTCAAATGGGTTTTTGTTTCAACTTTTGAAATGTCGCAGAAACAAAATTATAGCGAAAATGCCACGATGACCTGTTTGGAGCAGTGAAACCCTAGAATCCAAAGCTCTGATACCAAATGTGATGAAACCAGTACACAAAATGATATAAAAGAGAGATCAAAGCCTTATAATTTAGCCTCTTCGAGGGGGAAACCTCCTTTACATTACATAAATGAAAAATTCTTGGTTGATACAAATGAAAAGACCTCCTTTCTATATATAGGAGTCTAAGGGGTCATAACATAATGAGAGCCGACATAACAATAATAATGTAAGGGCACAATAAATAACAATAGTGGGCTTCTATGGGGCACAATAGTAACAATATGGGCACTACATGGGTACATCAATATAATAGGTGGGTTGTACTAATAAAAATAAGGGGTTACACTAGTAGTATAGGGGCCTAACAGTGGAGCTACGTATACATCTTAAACTACTTTTCACCATCCTTTTCATTCAACTTCTTCATTATAATTACTAGAATTTAGTTCCATATTCCCGTTCTTCTGTACCAATGCCGTGTTATGTCTAAATGGGCCTGTTACATTGTGGGTTTCCTTTCATCAAAATTGAACTGACCTATGTGTGAGTTGCCATCAAGGACAACACTTGTATCATAATGGTAATAACAACTACTGGACTAGATCCTACATTTGAAAATATTGTGTAATGAGGGAGCAAGCAAAGATCTTCTAGATGCAGTGATGCAAGTAGTTACAAATAATGTTGAGTTATCACAGTAGGTGTAATCCTCATCACCGCTCCCAATTGGGACATATCTTCAACACCCATTATTACCAAAGAAAATTTCTTCCCATGAATTATATGTATTATGTGTCTCGAAATGATCCAAACAAAATATTTTGTGCTTAGGTTTATAACAATCTTATATATAGATAAATTCACAGAGAAATGGGCATGTGCTTGAACTTCATTTTAAAAATAAATCTAATATTTACATTGGACTATGAATCTTCATTTATACATTAGAATTATAGAAAGTGTGTTTATTGACAATAAATTTGAAAAAAAAAATTGGATTTGCAAAGTTGGAAAAGCCTACAAAAGATTCATATTTTTATACTTTATTTATAAACAATAAAATTAAAAATCTACCTTAGAGCTCAAAAGTAGCTTTCCCTTTATTGACATATTGCAAATAGCTTACTAAGTTTTTGCATAAAAACAATCCTATACTTATTCTACATAAAAATAAAAATAAACCAATCTTGTGTTTACATAGGTTTGTGATGCACTCCAATCCATTATAAAAAGAAATAGTTAATTTTATCTCAACTAAAAATCTATTAAATATAAAAAAAGTAACCCAATGATAAGGCACAAACTTATCTCTTCTTAAAATATTCAAAGCGAATATTTATCCATGCTATTTTATTTTAATATCATATACTTTCCAACACAATATGATAGATTTTTTTTTTACACATTACTTAACTCTAATTATTTTATTTACATTTATAATAATTATATTGACAAATAAAAACGACAAATATAAATCATGTAAACTACCAATTTCACATGACTTATTTTGATGAAATGGTATAAACCTATGTATATATATCTAAATTTGAGAATGTTTCCCTGGACATGCTTACATATAAATCATTGTGTTATTAAGAGATTAAAATGATGATGGTGGGTACGTGTCCATCAAACTCCAAGCTGATTTTGGAAGAAATTTAAAACTATCAAAGTAAAATACAATATAGATAATCCATGCACTATATGTGCATACCTTATTGTTATGTCCCCAACTCTAATTTATTTTTTTCCAATCTTATCATCAGCCATTAATGATGATTACAGTATTTCCCCATAACACACACATTAAATTATGTAATCGAATGGTTTTGTTGTTTTTCACCTCACCACTCTTACAACACGGAGCCATACTCCCTATGTATTTTACTGTTAATTTCTATCTACTTAAATCTAATTCATGTACGTAAATTCATGGCTATACCAATCGAGCCCTAGGAGGTTATTGTATCCCCTAACCCAGCATAGCATTGTATGCTAATTATATGCTATTTAGTAATAAGGTCTTCTCTTATACCTTCATTTTTACCCTCTTTATTAACATGGTGCACCTCTCTACAACTTGATTTCAGTGCTTTCAAGGTGTTCCTATATGCTCCTTCCCAGTTGTACACCAGGTGAGTAGAGTGGTATCACGTCCCTTGGAGCCATGTGGTCTAACCCACCTCCTTGTACCAGGGCTTCCTTGGTTGAATAAACACTCGGGTGATAAGAATTGGAGGGCAGCGACCGTCTGGGGATAGATTAAAAACTCACAATGAAACCTCAAACCCTAAGTAGTTTTAACCCTTATGCCTTCCCTTACTTTTGCCATCATCTGGTTTAGCTTTTTGTTTGCATATAGTTTTCATGATTGTTTGCATCTGAGGTTTTCCTTTGTGGTCAACGTATGGTTCCTACATGCCAAAATCATTAGAAGAAAACGAGTGAACGATTCATGATAGTTTTTCATCGTGAACACTATAGTGGCACTGTGGTTCCCTCACTTCGTTCTTGTCTTGGTTCCTTGTGACTATGGAACTTCAAGGTTTAACTGCCTTCCAAAATTTAAGGTATGGTTTTATTTCTGTTTACCATTGATCATTGGTATTTTCCAATCTCGTTTATTATGTGGGGTTTTAATAATTTGTCCATTTTCTTGTAGGTTTTTCCTCTGGTGCATAATTTGGAAAAGGTCAGTGAATATTCAAAAATGGAGATGCCTCTTAACCCTTACATTTTTCGGGTGAGTTAATTCAAAATCAACAAATCAATAATTTTTTCAACGAAATTCGTTTCAATATTCTAGTGCTCACCAAGCTTGATATGCACTATTGGTTTTCTCTCCAGTGAGCAACAGTTCTCATCCTTTTCAAAGGTATACTCTTGGGTTACTATTTTTTCCTTTTTCTTGTTCCATATGAAAGAGTAATCAAATATTTGATTACTCTAGTTGTCTAGGGCTCACTAGTTTGTGAATGGTTTTTTTGTTGTTTCAGGGAAGGTAACTTCAATTCTTGTAATGACTACGAAAGGTCTTTCCATACATTCACCGAGATAACCTTTCGTTCTATCCCACTACCAAGTCAGTCCCTAAATTTCCTATTCTCATAAAGGTTTTGTTATGGTTGTCATTCCTACATGGAATTCTCCTATAGTTTGGTTGCTATGCTTTTTGAAATGGGTTAAGTTCAAACTATCTTTCTTGCCATCCATAGTGAAATCAATCATTGACCAATTTTCCATTAAGGTCTTTCTCCTCTTCCAAGATTTCCTAGATTCGTTTAAGAATCTCTTTATATTGTAATAATTTGGACATCTCCATGAGATCTATCTCTGACAATGACATTCCTTTCCCAACTAGGTTAATGAGGTTTATATTTATTGTTGTACTTTTAAGTTCAATAATGGCTAATTTATATGGATAATTATGTATTTTCCCTTTAAATTGTAATTTCATTAGTTAATATCGCTTGATCTATGTAAATTTTCCTTTCTATGCATAAGTTGTCCTTTATCATAGTAAAATTTTGTATCATCTTTGTATGTATTTCCTCTTTGTATGAATAGAGTTTAAATTGCAATTATGATGCATGGTTAGACTGAATAGTCGTGTTCCATTATGTTCATTATTTTTTTTCAAGTTTTTAATTTTGCTAAGTCTTTAACTAAGTAGAACTATGCTTGTCCTCTTGAATTTCTAGTGGCCTTGTCTAGGCTCTAGCTCTAGATGAGACACTACTTCCTTGGCATGCATAATTATGTGAGTAAAGGTCACTTGAGACACTACTTCCTTGGCATGCATAATTATGTGAGTAAAGGTCACTTATAATACTTACAGTAATTAAATGTGTATTGAAATTACCTTTTTGTTTATATTGGAATGTTGAATGGCTCCAAAGTGCTTAACTCCTCAATGCCTCAATTTAGTATTATGGATTCTTTTATTGATTGTTCACTGTAGGATGGGACATTTCCTCCTTATTGGTTTATGGTATATACTTCATGATTTTGCTTAGTATGTGGGTTTACTGTAGTTGCCTCATGAATGCGCATAGGGTATAATTTGAATCTAATTGTACTATAAATTCATTTTGTAAATGAGTTTACTGTAATTGCTTTGTTACATGAAAGTAACAATTTCACCCAACTTACTTTAAGTTTAAAAATCTACTAAATAGATATTCATTAATTTCTCTCTTAGGTTTATTTATTGTTTCTATATGTGTAACTAAATTCCATATTGATGCTTTTTTGTTGTTGGCATGAACTAGTTATCATAGGTGTAGTAACTATGTCCACCAGGTGTAGTAAATATGTCCACCATGCTCTGCTACAACTATCCTTAGGTCTGGTTATTAGTGTGGAAACTAAATTGAGTCTAGAAATACCCTTTCAATTCCCTTATTTCCCATCTACCTCTACTCAACTTACATAGAGGTGTGTTAAGAACACATATAGTAGTTTTTGGTCATGGAATCCTTAGCTACCTTGAAAGGAAAACTAGTGCTCCTAATAGTTTCCAGCAAGTCAATGCTATAATTGCAATGGGGTTGTTAACACCCATTTCTTGCCTCCCCTCATGCCTCACACTATTAAAATCTCCACCCTACTACCTCAATATTCTTAACTAATTTGCATGCTAAGCATAAGTTCAATAGTCATCGAGATTCAAATGCACGAGTCATTTATGCATGATAATATACACATGAATAAATATGAGAAATTCCATAATCATTGAAATTCGTTCACATAACTGATCTCTGCATGATAACATATATGTGAATAAATATGACAACGATTACACAAAAAATACTTCTTCCTAATAATAATAACATAGATAAATATTGTAATATTGTCTAACATAATTTTATACCACACAGTCTCACAAACTCCATATAATCTCCTATGGTGGGTACCCTTCACATGGTCTACTATCAACATAATTGTTTCCTGATTACTATGGCTCGTACTTCCTTAGCCCTATTTGTGCACCATTGTGACTATGGTTTTCTTATGGACTTCGTTCTAGGCTTGTTGTGGTTGCCTTAATATGCATATGGGGATTTTGGTCGGGTTCAATTTTTCAAAGAGTTTCTGAGAGATGATGTCCTTGTCCTCACCCTATATGTGTTATTAATCGAGTCTCTTTCGCACTCAGTTTTAGTTGGACTATTAACTTGAAATTTCTTAGTTTTGTTATAGTTGTATGCTACTCGACTATTTATGCTACTATTACCTGTGATGGAATTTAGTCCCAAACTTTGTAAATGGTTACTTTAAAAGGATTATTTTGCTTTTCTCTAGCACAACTTGTGACAATTATAATTTTAAAAATTGATTTCTCTTTCTAGTTGCACAACATTCCTTTATTTAAAATTCGTGATGAGATGCGAGTTTCCATGCAGTTTAGATACCCCTCTTGTAGAACAACGTGTTCTGTAAATTTCTATTAATATACTGGTAGATTTAGTTGAATGAAGACAATTTCTTATTTAGTATTTTGCATTTTATAGATCATATAATTTATTGTCATAAGCACAATTGGATTCTAATGTGTTTTCATTGTTCATGGCTTCAAAATACTGTGCATTCTCCTTGTCTAATTTTTTGTTAGTACAAAGAGAGTATTCATTGTTTTAATGTAATTTTTATGGTATAATTAATTTTTGTTTTTCCATATTATAAATTCCTATCTCTTACAGTTTGGAAATGGTAGTAGTCTCCTATTGTTTCGAGTAACTTTTTCTTTTGATGAGTAGGACTGATTTCCTATGACCTCTATATACTCTAGTTACCTATTATTTCCATGGATTTTGGTCAACTATGTATGTTAACTTATTTTATTTTCACTTGTCATCATGAAAAAAGATCTACTTCTAGGAAAACCAATCCCGAGTGAGTGTTAGTTTGGATTTACTCTATGTTAGCTCCCCAATTATTTCACGCGTTACAGTTGACACTTGTTTTTTTTCTCCAAACTTCCTTCTAACATTACCAAGTATGGCCCAAAGATGCCTCTATCCTAATCCTCATTTCCCGTTTCTTTTGAAAAATGAGCTTGGCACTACTAGCAGGACATGCATTAGGTCCCCTACCCAAATGGAAAGAGGGTTTATTGAGTAAATGATTTGGGGTTCTAAGATACCATCTCTATATTATTTTTACACTACAGAGAAAAATATTATCTATAAGTCATTCATTGTATAACTATTGAACATAATTTCATCTATATGTTACTCATTAAAGCTCACAATTTCCAGCCATAAATTCTTTGGATAACTCAATTTCAGATTGCTTCCATGTTAACTTTAATTTATGCTCGAAATACTCTCTCACTTGGACGATCATCAACCATTCATCTAAACTAAACTGCCAGCTTGCATGAGACTGTAATATTTTACAACATACAATCAAAGGATGACAGTTATGTCGAAGATAATCTACAAAATAATTTAATTCAGTAAGCTTCATTTTCCTAAATTGATTAGTCTTTGAACATTTACAATCATACGCAATAACATGTAACATTATTACCTATTCTTTACTTCATTGATTTTAGAATCACATTCATCTATAATTAATACCATGCAGAAGAAATACATCTCAAACTGTTTATTTACAACTTAATCATAAATGAGAATAACAGACAACCAATCATGACAGCAACATCTAACTCATGAAATTTCTAGGGAGCTGAAAAAGCCTTTCCTCCCAACCATGAACCAATTTCTTTGTGGTTTCCCCCATGATGAGAAATTTATTTCCTTCCTTTAACAACCTCTTGCTAATTCCTAATTCATATCTCATATAGATGTTTGTTACTAGATGATTCTCTAGCAGCATCCTACCTTTCAAGGGTCTACTTATCCCCTTAGCATAGGTTGTTTCCTCTTTTTCACATTAAAAGTAAGAAAACTTGTTTCTTTATCGAATAGCTCAAAAAAATATTTTTCTCTCCCATAGATATTTATTTCCTTAGTATTTATCTTCAACTAAGTGGATAATTATTTGAATATCTAATTTTCATATTCATGAGCTTCCCTTCCCCATATTTTCCATCTTAAAATCTCAATTACTTGGTATAAAAATATGATCTGCATTCAGTTTTTCAATATGGCCAGCCTTAGACAATTACAACACTAGCTTTCAGAACATATATTTTTTTACATGAAGATGAGGTTTTTACAATTTGACCCACTCAGAATAAAATTTTCCTCTGTGTTCAATTATTATCACATGTCCAACTATTTTTTTAGTTGAAAACCCTTGGGTATGCTTCATTCATAGTATCCTCGTGTTACTCTGTAGCCACCTCTAGAGTAAATTAATTACATTGTACTTTGACTTGAGTGATGAATCGATTCTAGAGCATGGTATGTATCTAGTCTGTAATATGGAGTGGTTATGGTAGGAAGTCTCATTCGGCTTCCACATGTATCACATTCCAATCAACCACATGAGACATGAGAGTTATTGTGGACATATTTTTTAATAATGATACATGAAATACATTACGCACTTTAATATAAATAGGGAAAGATAGCTAATAAGCTAAAGGTCTAAGTCTATCCAAGATTTCAAAAGGCTCATAATAATGTGGGGTTAATTTAGTACAAGTTTCGGTTTAGAGTGTGCTCTTCTAGGGCTTTACTCGCAAAAGTACATGATCCCCAACTTTTAATTCCTTATGTACCCTTTTCTTGTCTACATGATGTATTATCCTTACCCACTGTTCCATCTCCTGCAATGCATTTGGTACTAATAATAGCCTTTCCTTTGGTTTGTTTCATCTAAGAGGTGTATGGAATTTTTTGCCATACAAGGATTCAAAAGGACTCATTTTAATGCTAGCTTGGTAGCTATTATTATAGAAAAATTATGCTAAATGCATAAAAACTTATGATTTCATAGGCTGGTGCATGGCATACATTCTCTGGATGTCTTCAAGGATATAACTTGTTCTTTCTATTTGGCCATCTGTTTGTGAGTGATATGTGGTATTGAATTTCAGTTGTGTACCTAGTCACAAAAAGAGTGCTATCGAGAACTTGCAGGTAAAATTTGGGTCTTTGTTTGATATAATAGCTTTTGGTACTCCATGCAGTCAAAATGTCCCTCCTAAAAACACTAGCAATTTGAGAGGTCCCAAAAATAGATTGTATAGGTAAAACATGAGCTACCTTGGTCAACACATCTACTACTACCATAATAGAGTCATGCTCATGTTTTGTTCTAGGTAATTCGGTAATAAAATCTATCAAAATGGTGTCCCACTTCCACTTTGGCATGGGTAAAGGGTTCAATATTCCAGCAAGTTGTTGATATTCCACTTTAACATGTTGGCATTCCATGCATTTATTTAAGCATTTCGCTACATCTCCTTTCATGTCCCACCAAAATATTTGTTTTCTTAGTACAGTCAAAATTTTCTAGTATCTGAAATGGCCCAGATAAGGTTTCTTGTAATACTCATCTAATATTGTCTCTTTCAAGGTACTCTCGTTGGGTACATATATGCTATTTTGGTATGTAAAATTTTTTTTCTACAATTTTTGCATATCTAGATACCCGTTTTTTTTCCACTTTCTGTTGAAGTTCCCGATACTGAGGATATTGGGGTATAGCCTATTTAATTTGTTCTACAAATTATATATTTAATTTACTCATAGTGACCCCAAGCACTAGATGTGCATTCCTACTCAAGGCTTCTTCCATCTTATTGTCCTTCCCTTCAATATACTTTATTTCAAAATCAAAGTCAGTAAGGAATGCCAACCACCTAGCCTATCTTGCGTTCAGATCTCACTGGCTGAAAAAATATTTTAGACTAAGGTGATCAATCCAAGATACATTTCCTCCACGAAAGGTAATGCCTCCATGTTTTAAGTTCATGTATTACTGCTTCTAATTCCAAGTCATAAATGACATAATTTTTCTCATGTACTTTCAATTTTCTGGATTTGTAAGATATCACCACATTATCTTGCATCAACGCCCCTGCCAACCCCTCCAAATATGCATCTTTTCATACTATGAATGGTTTCTCTGGATCCGAAATCTTAAGTATAAGGGTTTTAGTTCACAGTAGATTTAGCCTATTGAAGTTTTGACACTTTGTTGTCCATTCAAACTTTGAACCCTTTTTCTGCAATGATGTGATGGGATGAACTAGTTTAGAAATATCTTTGATAAACCGATGGTAGTAACATGAAATCCCTGTGAAGGAATGAAATACAAGTATGTCTTTAGGTACTGGCTAATTCATAATATCTTTTATTTTCTCTTGATCGACAACCAATCCTTCTTTGGAAATAATATTCCCCAAATACTGAATTATATCATTGTAAAATTTACACTTGTTGTGTTTGGCATACAATCGTTGCTCCCTCAAGGTTTTGATTAATATTTTCAAGTGTTCCTTATGTTCTTCCTCACTTTTAGAATAAATCAATATGTTGTCTATAGACACTACTACAAATTTTTCCAAATAAGAATGAAGTGTACTATTCATCAAACACATAAACGTTTGTGGTGTGTTTGTGAGGCCAAAACGCAATGCCACAAAGTCTTAAATATTGTATCAAGTTCTAAAAGTTTTCTTGTATATGTCTTTATTCTGGATCCGTAATTGGTGATAACTAGTTTGGATCAATGTTTAAGAAGATGTTTGCCTCTCTCACCTGATCAAACAAATCATCTATTTGTGGTAGTGGATATTTGTTCTTAAATGTTAAATTATTTAAATTATGGTAATCAATACACATTCTCACGGTACTATCTTTCTTCTTAACAAAAAGCATTGGTTCTCCCAAGGTGAGACAGTAGGTCATATATATCCTTTATCAAGAAATTCATGTAACTATATTTTTAATTCCAATAATTGTGCGGTACTCATTATGTAAGGTTCTCTAGACACTAGTGCTACCCCAAGAACCAAGTCAATAGTAACATATATGTCTCTACACAGGGGTAATCCTAGAAATTCTTTCAGAGAGTCATCTTGAAATTCTCTAATTGGCTTATTTTTATCCTTATTTTGCCCAATGTTTCCATTATCATTTCTATTCCTAAATTGTTGGTATTACAATCTAAATTTCCTTTCTATTTCATCCATGGCTTTTGGTTGATCAAACTCAATTCACTCCTCATATGAAACTGGTAGACAATTCAAAACATGTTGTATTTTGGCCATTTCCTCCTTAATATATGGTAAATTACACAAAAAATTATTGAATTTTTCGACAAATTCATACATGGATAGTTGTCCCAACTTCAACTCATGGAATTATTTGGCATGATCGTCATAATAACATTCACTTAAATAACATGCCTTAAGATTATTTTGAAATTCTTCTTAGCATACCGTCTTCTCTTCTAACTAATGTACGCTTTTGACCTCTTCCCACCACAAGGTAGATTTCCCTTGCAGTTGACAAATAGCCAATCCGACAATCAAATTACTTTCATATACTAACACCTAATAATATTTTATCATGTTTACTAACTAGGTCTTTGCATCTTCTTCCTTTCCCCATCAAACGTAAGGGGTTTAATCTTCCTAAAATTACCATACAAATCCACTTTCTTCTTTCTCTTTTGTGCTTTGGAGATATCTAACCTCACTCCTCTCCACTTTTTGATTTCTCAAAATCTATTTCACCTTTTCTCTTCATTTTCCCTTCCAATTTGGTACTTTTATGACCAGATTTATCCGTTCATTCTCAGATCATATTCTCCTATTTTGCACTAGCTCTCATAAATTGCTCGTTACTGCTTCATAACTATAATATTTATTGTTGTGGACTTTTCACTAGATCCACCAGCTCGGAATGAAGTGAGGTACTTCCTTCCCCTAACTCAATATACAACTCCTCGCCCTCCCTACTGATTGGAGGAGTATCTTCCATCATCTTGTAGTGCTCTGATCACTAATACTATATAAATCACACAAGAGTCATTAACAACTTACATGGTCTATTTTGGCTATTGTATATTCACACATATATGTCTATTTTTTTAAATATATTTCCTTATAGGTGATGCCTTTAAGGCCATGTTTACTATTTGGGATGTGATACGATTTTTCACATCTCTATTTCTAAATACTCCTATAAAACCATAAACTTGTAATAATGCTAAAAGTAACATTTTTTTCTTTTTTTCTTTTTCATACCATTGATAATGGGATTTCTATTAAAACATATGGAGGCATACATCCATGTTATAATTTATTTGGTCCATGGTCATCTCTCCATTCTATACTTGGTATATATTTTTTATATATGTCATTATAATGGTACGGATAGGTTTCCTAACTATACCTTCATCTTATGGCTCTCATGGCACTTGGTGAATGCACTCTCTAAGGTATATGTTCCAAAATGAATGGATTTCCAATGTATATATATTTCCAAAGTGTAAAGGTTACTAAGGTGTATGGGCTCCTATATGTATGGGTCCTATGATTTAACCCTCCTTGCATGCACCTATCCTTACCTATCTCTCATCCATTCTAAACTTCCCAGCTGACAACATTCACATGGTTTCCACACTCCTCCTTTGCCTCGATCCTCTTCTTGAGGCTAACTTGATTGACGTTGTTGGTGGCCTACCCCCCAATCCACGTTTCTCATGGCTTTGCCCAAACCCTTTGAATATGTTTTCTCTTATACTACACATTTGACCCACCTTTTCCTATTTTTTTGTGGCATCAAGAGGCACCTTTAACTACCCAGCCTCCCATTAGTGATGGAGGTGGCCCTTCATTCATCCTTAACCATTTTAGTGAATTTCCTCTCAACACACTTCTTTCCTTAGGTAACGGGTTTATTTTTGTTAAGAATGCATTCATAAATTATGGTTGAATCAATATGAGTTTATTGTGTTTTAGGTTTCGTTAGTTTTTCTCTATTTCCATTGTGGTCTAGGAGCTCATGGGGATAAAATACTAATAGTTTTTTTCAGTGGATTTTTCTCTTCCTACACAGATATGCTGATGGGAAGTCCCTCCTAGATCTTATTTTTTATTTTGTTTCCAAACACCTGTATGCCCATATTATTAAAGCATTATTGGTTCTATTTGCAGGAAATAAGTTCCCCTTTCCTTGATAGTTCTTGGTTGGTGAATTTCATCGACTTGGGATTTAATAGTCATTCATGTTCATAGGCAAATGCGTCTTCCATGAACCTATTTAGTAGGATTTGATTTAGGAACTCAATATAATTTATGGGCATCATTTTTTTTGGGGTTTTGCTCTGGTAGTTGGAGCTTAAGAATGTGGAAGAATCATTCCCTTCTGGTTAGAACTCACAGGTAACATGAGTTACTTCTTTGCATAATTTTCTGTGAATTATAGTGGAATTCATATCCTTGCTCTAGTATTTTTAATAGAATTTGTCAATTTTGGTTTTTCCACCTAAGAATTTGACTCTTCCTTCCCCGTGGGTTTCTCGACAGTAGCATCCTGAGGATCCTCACATGTCTGGGGGTTCTTTCTAGGTGGGTACTCTTCACATGGTCCGCTCCTAATGTAATTCTGTCTGTTTGCTACAGTTATTATTGTCTTAGCCCTCTTGGTGCACCATTGACTATGGTTTCATTATGGACTTCATTCTAGGCTCGATGTGGTTGGCCTAATATGCATTGGGGAATTTTGGTTGGGTTCAATTTTTCAAAGGGTTTCTCAAAGACGATATCCTCATCATTGCCCTATATGTATTATGAATCCAGTGGCTTTGACACTCTCCATTAGCTTGAGTACTAACATGAAATTTATTAGCATTTTCGTAGTTGTATATTACTCAGATGCTTATGCTACTATTACTTGTGATGGAATTTAGTATTAAAATTTGTAAATGGTTACTTTAAAGGGTTTATTTCCATTTTTTCCAACACAATTTGTGACAGTTGCAATTTTATAGATTAATTTATCTTTATGGTTGCACAACTTTTGTCTATTTATAATTTGTGATGAGATGTGAGTTCCATGTAGTTTAGATACTCCTCTTACAGTGTAACGTGTTCTGTAAATTGTTATTAGTATGCTTGTCGATTCACTGTGGTGAAGATAAGTTCTTATTTAGTATTCTACTTATTATATATAATAGAATTGATCATCATAACCAGAACTCGATTCTCATGCATGTGTATCATTCATGGCTTCACAATACTGTGCATTCTCCTTGTTTAGCTTTTTTCTCCTCTAGACAGAGTATTCATTGCTTTTATCTCATGTTTGTAGTATAATTAATTTATGTTTTTTCATATTATTAATTCGTATCTCTTACATTCTAGGAATGGTACTAGTTTCCTATCACTTTGAGTAACTTTCACTTTTGATAAGCAGGATTGATTTCCTGTGACCTCTATATACTCCAGTTACCTGTTATTGCCATGGATTTTGGTCACCTATGTATGTTAACTTGTATTTTATTTTTCCCATCATCATGCGATGATATTTTCTTGTAGGAAAACCAATCCTGAATGAGGGTGAGTTTGAATTTACTATATGGTAGCTCTCCTCTTATTTCATGAATTATAGTTGAAATTTGTTTTGTTTCACCCATACTTCCTTTTGACATTACTGGGTCTGGTCCCGAGATGCCTCTGTCCTAATCGTCATTTCTCATTTCTTTTGGATAGCATTCTTGGTGCTACTAGTGCATCATGCCTTAAGCCCCTTATCCAAATGGAAAGAGGGGCTATTGAGGGAAGTACTTAGGGTTCTAGGACACACTCTCTATATTATGTGTACACTATAGAGCATAAGATTGTCTATAAGAAGTTGATTGTATAAGTATTGAACATAATTTCATCTTTATGTTACTCATTAAAGCTGACAATTTCTAGCCATAAATTTTTCGAATAAATCATTTTCATATTCTTTCCCTATTAACTTTACTTTATCCTCAAAATAGTATCTAACATGGATACTCACCAACCTTTTATATAAACTAAAATACTAGCCCACATGAAACTATAACATTCTACAACATACAATGAAAGGATGATAGTTATATCAAAGGTAATCTATAGAATAATTTAATTCAGTTACTTTCATTTTTATAAATTTATTATTCTCTAAACATTTATAGTCATATGAAATAACATGTAACGAGATAACCTATTCTTTACTTCATTGATTTTAAAAGCACATTCATCTATAGTTAATACCATGTAGAAGAACTCCATCTCAAACTATTTATTTACAACCCAGTTATAAAATGAAAATTACACACAACCAAGCACATGAAATCATTGGAAATGTAATGTGGGAAAATCCTTTCCTCCCAACCATGAACCAAGTGCTCTCAGGTTCCCCCCGAGTTGAGGAACTTGTTTTCTTCCTTTAGTAACCTCTTGTTGATTCCCAATTCATGTCTCATATACATGTTTGTGAGAATATGTTTCTCTAGCAATGTGTTTTCTTTTAGGGACCTTCTTATCCCCTTAGCCTAGATTATTTCCTCCTTTCCTTATTAAAAGTAAGAAAAGTTGTTTTTTCTCCAACAAGTCAAAAAATTGTTTTTCTCTCCCACGAATTTATTTCATCACTATTTATCTTGAATTAAGTGGATAATTATCTAAATATCTAATTTTCATATTCATAATCTTCCCTTTTCCACATTTTCAAGCTTAAAATCATGATTATTTTTTATAAAAGCCTCATCTACATTCATTTTTTCTTATAGTGTCCCCCAGCCAGTTACAACACTAGCTTTCAAAACATATAATAATAATAATAATATTTACATGAAGAAGAATTTGTTACAATTTCCTGCTCTAAAAATAACACCATCCTTAGTCTTCAATTATTATCACATGTCCAACTATTGTTTCAATGGAAAAACCCTAAGTACACTTCCTTCCTAGAATCCTCCTATTCCAATGTAGCCTCCTCAGGCTAAATTGCTTCCATTATACTTTAACCTAAGAGACAACTCCATTTTAGAGCACAATCTCTCTTCAGTCTAGAATATGGAGTGGCTGTGACAGGAAGTCTCCTGCGGGTTCCACCTATACTACATTCCAATAAACCACACAACAGTTATTGTGGAAACTTTTTAAAATAACAATACATGAAATACGTTATGCACTTTAATATGAGGAGGCATAGCTAGCTAATAAGCTACATGTCCTACTCTATCTAGGATTTTGAAAGGTCCATGGTAATGCGAGGCTAGGTTAGTACAAGTTCTCGTTTAGAGTGTGCTCTTTTGGAGCTTTACGCACAAAAATACATGATCACCAACTTTGAATTCCTTATTTACCCTTTTCATGTCTACATAAATATTCTATGAGTCCTAAAATACTTTGATATTTTGACATATTATCCTCACCCAGTTTTCCATCTCATGCAATGCATTTAGTCCTAATAGTAGCCTATCATCTTGTTGGTTTCACATAAGAGGTGTATGGGATTTTTTGCCATACAAGGCTTCAAAAGGAATCATTTTAATGCTAGCTTGGTAGCTTCTATTATATGAAATTTTTTCTAAATGCATAAAATGTTCCGATTTCATAGGCCGCTGCATGAAATACATTCTCAAGATACCTTCAACTATTTGATTTGTTTTTTTGTTTTTCCATATGTTTTTGGGTGTTAGGCCCCTATACTACTAGTGTAACCCCTTATTGTTATTAGTACAACCCCTTTATTATATTGTTATACCCATGCAGTCCCCATATTGTTACTATTGTGCCCCATAGAAGGCCACTATTGTTATTATTGTGCCCTTACATTATTATTGTTATGTCAGCTCTGATTATATTATTACCCCTTAGACTCCTATATGTAGAAAGGAGGCCTTGTCATTTGTATCATCGAAGAATTATTCATTTGTGTAATGTAAATGAGGTTTCCCTCTCAAAGAGGCTGAATTCTAAGGCGTTGATCTATCTTTTCTATCTTTTTGTGAGCTAGTTTCATAACATTTGGTATGAGAGGTTTCAATTCTAGGGTTTCACTGCTCCAAACAGGGCATCATGGAATTTGTTCTATACCATTTTTTCTGTGACGTTTTAGATGCTAAAAACAAAACCTGTTTGAGAAGCAATCATTCTAGACCTTGGGTCCGAATCTTAGAGCTTTTTGTGCTATATTTACAAAGATATTATCTGAGGAATTTGGCCTTTTTGCAGCTTCCCGAATTACATTCCAAACAGGTGACCTGGGGAAAATAGTCATAACTTTTGTTTTGAGCATAATATTGAAAGTTCGTAAGAAGTTACAGAATGAGGACAAATTGTAGTTTCTTGTATACATTTTTCAGATCCAAAGGTCGAAACAGGGACGCGTGGTACGTCGTACACATTCACTCTACTGAATTAGTTTATAATCAACTCACCATGGGAGATTTGGTATAAATCTTCCTTGGAGAATCTAATTTGGATAAGACTGGTGGCATTGGAAAGAGGAGACATAGGGGTACTACTGATCAAGATTTCAGAACTGGAATATTTGAGATTACAGAGCTACACTCGTTTCAATATCGAGCTCCTAAAATCAAGAAAAAGTGAGATGAGGAAGTTTGATGGCGACGATCCGGTAAATTGGATACTACAGATGGAGAAATATTTTGATCTATATGGTGTACCATTGTTACAAAAGGTATGTATTGCATCCAATTATTTAGAACCGAATCAATTTTTATGGTATAAAGGGCTTTGTTGTCGTAAACCACTTGTCATGTGGTCAATTTTCATGGCAGAAATGATAGCACATTATGAGGATACAAAGAGAAACACCTTCTTTATCCAATTGATAAATCTCAAACAAAAGTGTTCAATGGAAGAGCACATTGAGGACTTTCAAAAATTGAATATAAGGAAAAATTATATTCCAGAGAAGCAAAGGATTGATGTCTCCATAGGGACTTTAAAGGATAACATCCAACATGAGGTTCATCTTTGGGAACCTGATTCATTGGAGAAGGCATTTAGGTTGGCAAGAAAAGTGGAAAGAAAAATTATGGAAAAATTGAATTCTACCCCTCATAACTGTAAACATGGAAGTGTTGTTTCTCCTATCCTTCCACAACCTACAAGGGTGACACAACGACAATTGGAAGAAAAAAGATAAAAAGGGCTTTGTTACAATTGTGATAGTAAATGCACTAAAGGTCATAAGTGTGTTGAGAAGAAAATATTTTACATACATTATGAAGAGGAGGAAGAAAAGGATCAAGAAACATTAAAAGCAGAGGATATACACAAGGAACCAACCCTAGAGAAAGAAGAAATGAATCTCACCATATCTTGTAAAGCATTGACCAGAATTACCACTCCTCAAACTCTCAAGATAGAAGTACATATAAAGAAGAAAAAGGTTCAAGAAGTTAAAGATCATATTAAGAAAGAAGAAATGAATCCAACCATATATTGTAATACATTGGCCAGACTTACCACTCCTCAAACTATCAAGATAGAATGACAAATCAAGAACAAAAAAGATGAAGAAGTGAAAGATCACATCGAGCAATGAGAAATGAATCTGACCATATCTTGTAAAGCATTGGAAGAAATTACCACTCTTCAAACTCTACAGATAGAAGGACATATCAAGAAGAAAAAGGTTCAACCAGTGAAATATCACATTGAGCATCAACAACAAGTTCTCCAACTTTCAAAGGATAACACCACTTTGGTGCATAATCGAATGAAGAAAACAAGTAGATCAACATCATAGTGAAAAATGTTTTAATGTAGGTGATTGGGTATTTTTACGGCTACATCTCAGGCAAGCTATTTATGAGAAGGAAATGTTGGAAAGACTACATGCACCTAACAAATGGCAATCTTACCCAATGGGAAGATATTTCAACGTAAAAATGGATCATGATAGTCTTAAATACTTTTTACAATAAATATTATTTTTATAAAACATAAAAAATGGGTCACAAATATGTTGGGTTATGAGTTTGACATCATCGATAGAAAAGGGAAGCAAAATTTTGTTGTAGATTCACTCTCAAGAAAGGATGATGATGTGGAAGCATTGTTTTGTGCTATTTCTATTATCCAACCAAATTGGATAAAGGAAGTAAGGGATGAATGGAAGAAGGACGAAGAACTTTGGCCACTCATTCGGAATTTGCAAAAGATCCTAATTCAAACAATATGGCCAGAACTTAAAGAGGAAGGAAAAATCATATTGGAACCTCGAGCGGTCACAAAAGCAAGAACTTGATAACTACGAAATATATCAATTTTAGAGTATCTCATCAAGTGGAAGAACATACCTGCTGAAGATTCCACATGGGAGGAAAAGAATTTTATATAGAAGCATCAAGAACTACTAAAGAGTTGAGGACAAGAATTTTTGAAGGAGAGTGGAATGTTAGGCCCCTATACTACTGGTGTAACCCCTTATTATTATTAGTACAATCCTCTTATTATATTGTTGTACCCATGTAGTCCCCATATTGTTACTATTGTGCCCCATAGAAGCCAACTATTGTTATTATTGTGCCCTTACATTATTATTGTGATGCCAACTCTGATTATATTATGACCCCTTAGACTCCTATATATAGAAAGGAGGTCTTGTCATTTGTATCATCGAATAATTATTCATTTGTGTAATGTAAAGGAGGTTGCCCCCTCGAAAAGGCTAAATTCTAAGGCGTTGATCTATCTCTTCTATCGTTTTGTGAGATGGTTTCATAATAGCAGGTGATATGGAGTACTGAATTTCAGTTGTCTACCCAGTCCCCCAAAGAGAGCCTTTGAGAGCTTGGAGGAAAAATTTGGTTCTCTTTCTGATACATTAACTTTTGTTACTCCGTGTAGTAAAAAAATGTCCCTGATAGAAACACTAGCTATTTGAGTTGTCCCAAAAGTGGATTGTACAAGTATAAAATGAGCTACCTTTGTTAACACATCTACTACTACTAGTATAGAGTCATGTTGGCATTTTGTTCTGGGTAACTCAATAATAAATCTATTGAAATGTTTTCCCACTTCCACTCTAGTATGGGTTAAGGGTTTAATAATCCTGGAGGGTTTTGATGTTCCACTTTAACCTACTCACATTCCATGGATTTATTTAAATATTCTGCCACGTCCCTTTTCATGCCTGAGCAAAACATTTTTTTCCTTAGTGCAGTCAACAATTTCTGGTATCTCAGATGGCCTGTATAAAGTTTCTTGTGATACTCATCTAATATTGTTTGTTTCAAGGTACTCTCATTGGGTACATATATCCTGTTTTGGTATGTAAGTGATTTTCCCTCAGTTTCTACATATACAAATACCCCTTTTTGGTGCATTTTCTGCTGAAGTTCTTGATACTCAGGATCTTAGGGTATAACATGTTTAATCCATTCTAAAATTTATATATTTAATTTCTTGATAGTCACTCCAAGTGCTAGATGTGCATTCCTATTCAAAGAATCTACCAAATTATTATCCTTCCCTTGAATATGCTTTATTTCAAAATCAAAGTCACTGAAGAATTCCAGCCACCTCACCTATCTTCCATTCAAATCTGGCTGATTGAAAAATTATTTTAGATTGAGGGGATCAATAATGAAGGTAAATTTGATCCCCAAAAGATAATATCTCCATGTTTTGAGTGCATGTATTACTGCTGCTATTTCCAAGTCATACATGACATAATTCTGCTCATGTACTTTCAATTTCATGGATCTGTTAGCTATCACCGCATTTTATTGCATCAACAACCCCCCCATCCTCGACAAACATGCATATGTACATACTATGAATTTTTTCTCTAGCTTTGAAATATTGAGTATAGGGCTGGTAGTCAATGATAGCTCTAGACTATCAAAGCTTTCTTGACACTTGCTTGCCCATTCAAGCTTTACACCCTTTCTGTGCAAGGAAGTGATGGGATTTGTTCATTTAGAAAATGATTCTATAAATCGACAGTAGTAACTTGCAATCCCCATAAAGGAATTCTTTACCTAGATGAATTTAGGTACTCACCAATTCATAATATCTTTTATTTTCTCTGGATCCACAACCAATCCTTATTTGGAAATAATATTCCCCAAATACAATTTTTTTTCCATGTAAAATTCACACTTGCTGAGTTTGGCATACAGTTGATGCTCCCTTAAGATTTGGTTTACTATTCTCAAGCGTTTCTTATGTTCTTCCTCACTTTTGGAATAAATGAATATGCCTTCTAGAAACACTAGTACAAATTTATCCAGATAGGGATGAAGTATACTATTCATTAGACACATAAACATTGTTGTTGCATTTCTAAGGCCAAAATAAAATACCATAAACTTGTAATGACTGTAACTAGTTCTGAAATATTTCTTGTATAAATCTTCATTCGTGATTCGTAAATGGTGACAACCAGTTAACATATTGATTTTTGAGAATATGCTTGCTTCTCTCATCTCATCGAAAAAATAATCTATTTGTGGCAGTGAATATTTATTCTTAATTGTTAACTTATTTAACTTACGCTAATCAATACACATTCTGAGCGTACACTATTTCTTCTTAACAAAACGTACTCATGCTTCCCAAGGTGAGATACTAGGTCATATCCTTTATGAAGAAATTCTTGTAACTGCATTTTTAATTGCAAGAATTCTAGGGTACTCATTCTATAGGGTTCTCTAGACACAAATGCTACCCCAGGTACCAAGTTAATGGTAAAATCTATGTTTCTATGCACGGGTAATCCTAGAATTTCGGAAAGACATGTTGAAATTATATAATCACAGGTGAACTAATTATTGTTTACTTCCTATTCAGGTGTTCCTTAGCTCCTATTTTTATCAAATAAAGTTGGCATCCTTTCCTATAACTCATTTTTAACTGTAATTTTGTGAAATCATGAAGTGAGATGGGTTTTGGTTTCCCTCTAATTAACTAGCTTCATCCCTTTGGATCTACACTTTCAACTAATTTTTCTAGGAAGTTTATGATAACACCTTGTTTTTCTAGCCAATCCATGGCTATTAGTATGTCATACGATCCCAAGGGAAGTATATTTACATCTTTTATTGTGAGATAAACATTTAAATTAACACCACACTATCTTGTTTGACTGGTAACACGTCTCTTTCTACTGGTCACTAACTGGACCAACCAAGAATTCCTAATTTTTTCATTTTCTAACTTACATTTTGTTACAATTTTCTTTCTAATATACCTCAGACTAGCTCCCAAATATATTAACACAAAGACAATATAGCTCAAGATAGTACCTTAAGTTTGAATCATGGTGGAATACTATTCAACATTACTATCTTCCAATGTTACGTTGATTCTAGGAACGTTCCTATCCATGTTGTTAAGAGTTGATTAATATTATGGACTAATTTGGGGTTATGTGGGTAGTATCTAAGTAAGTGTGGCTCCCTACAACCCCAACACTTTAGTGCTTCCCACTCATTGGTACCACCATTCCTCTTACTATTTAACTACATAATCTACAACCCTATATAAGACTGTGTTGGGAAAGTGATATTTCCTTGGCCAACCTTCTTGTTTTGGTGATATTTACTGAATTTTCTTAGGTTAGGTGGCTTATGCTTCTTAAAATTCCCTATTGGCTTTTTTTTTATCCTTATTCTTCTAGGCCTTTCCATTATCATTTATGTTCCTAAATTAATGGTAACATAACCTAGCATTCCTTACCATTTGGTCCATTTCTTTTGGCTAATCAAACTCAATTCGCTCCTTGTATGAAACTGGTAAACAATTCAAAAATCATTGATGACATTTTCCTCCTTAATATATGGTACATAGCACAATAAATTAGTGAATTTTTCCACAAATTCATCCATGGACAATTTCCCAACATTAACTCATGGAATTCATTGGCATGATCGTCATAATAATGTTCACTTAAATAATGAGCCTTAAAATGGTTCCGAAATTCTTTTGAGGGTTCAACCTTCTCTTCTAAGTGATGTACAATTTTGACCCTTTCCCACCACAAGGTAGCTTCCCATTTCATCTCATAAATATTCGACCAGCCCTTCAAATTACTTTCATATTCATAGACCTCATAATATTTCATCATGTTTAGTAATGAGGCCTTTGCATCTTATTCCTTTTCCGCATCAAAGGTAGGGAGTTCAATCTTCCTAAATTCACCATGAAACTCCACTCTCTTCTCTCATTTATTGCTTTGGAGATATCCAATCTACCTCCCCTCCACTTTCTGATTTCTCATAATTTGTTTAACATTTTTCCTCTTTTTCCCTTCGAATTCAACACTTTTATGACTGGATTTCTCCATCCATTCTTGGATCATCTTCTCATGTTCTACACTAGCTCTCAACAATTTCTGATTAATTCTTCGTAACTGTAATATTTCTTGTTGCAGTTATTTCACCATATCCACGAGCTGGGAAGGAAGTGAAGTAAATCTTTCCCCTAACTCAATATAAAACTCCTCTCGCTCCCTATTCATTGGAGGATTATCTTCCATCATCTTGTAGTGCTCTCATCACTAATACCTTATAAACCATACAAGAGTCACTAACAACATACATGGTATATGTTTTCTACTGTATATACACACATATATGTCTATTTTTGTAAATATGTTTCCTTAGAGATGATTCCGTCAAGGCCCAATGTAGTATCTCGGCTCTGATACCATTTGCCACATCTTCGTTTCTAAATACTCCTATAAAAACACAAACCTGTAATAGTGATAAAAGTAACATTTTTTTCTTACGATTGATAATGGCCCTTCTATTAAAATGTAGGGAAACATACCTCCATGTTATAATTTATTTTGTCCATGGTCATCTCTCGATTGTATCCATGGTTATATTTTTTATATATGTCATTATAATGGTATAATTAGGTCTCATAATGATACCTTCATCTTATGGATCTCATGGCACTAGGGGAATTCACTCTCCAAGGTATATGTTCCAAAATGAATGGGTTTCCAACGTATATGTGTTTCAAAAGTGTAAACATTGCTAAGGTGTATGCGCTCCTATATGTATGGTTCCAATGATTTAACCTTCCTTGCATTCACCTATCCTTACCTATCTCTCGTCCATTCCACACTTATGAGCTCATGATTTTCACTTGGATATAATGCTCCTACCATCGATGATGATGGTGGCCCGCCCTTGGATCCATGGTCCTCATGCCTTTTCCCTAAACCCTAGACACCTTTTGGCCTTATACTACGCATTTGAGCTAGTTTTCTCTATTTTGTTGTTGTGTCAATCGATGTCTTTAGTTACCTGGCCTTCACTTGGTGATAGAGGTGGCACTTCTTGCATCCTTAACCATTATGGTGAATTTCCTCTTCGCACATTGTTTTCCTCAAGTAATGGGGTGATTTTTGTTAAGAATACATTCATAAATTTTAGTTCAGTAATTATTAGTTTAATGTGTTTCAGGGTTCATTCATTCTTATTTGCTTTTGCTGTGGTGTAGGACCTCAAAAGGCTGGAATACTGATAGTTTTTTTCATAGAATTGTTTCCCTTCCTACATGGGTGTGTGATGGAAATTCCCTCCCAAATCAATTATTTTTATTTTGTTTCCAAACTTGTGTACGTCAATGTTATTAAAAAGTGATTGGTTCTATTTGCAGGAAACAAATTTTCCCTTCCTCGAGAGTGCTTCAACGGTGAATTTCATTGACCTAAGGTTTAATATTCATTCATGTGCATACTAATCTCGTCTTCCCTCAACCTATTTAGTAGCCCTCAATATGATTTACGGGCAACATTTTTATTTTATTTTTGGGTTTGGCTCTCGTGGTTGAATCTCAGGCATGCAGAAGAATATTTCCCTTCTGGTCATAACTCGCAGGTAATAGTGGTTATTTCTTTGCATAATTTTCTGTGAATTATAGGGGAGTTTATACCCTTTCTCAGGTTATTTTTAGTGGCATCTGTAAATTTTGGTTTTTCCAGGTAATAGTTCGATTCTTCCTTCTCTGCGGGTTTCTGGACATTAGCATCCCCACAATCCTGATGTGCCTATTGGCTCTTTCCAGGTGGGTACCCTTTGCATCGTCCACTCTCAATGTAATTGTTGCCTATGTATTATGGCTCTTACTATCTTAGGCCTCTTGTTGTGCCATCATTACTATTGTTTTCTTATGGACTTCTATCTAGGCTTGTTGTGGTTTCCTTAATATGCATTAGGGACTTTTGGCCGGGTCCAGTTTTTCAAAGGGTTTCTAACAGGTGAAGTCCTCATCCTCACCATATATTTATTATGAATCTTGATGATTTTTCACTCAGCATTAGCTAGACCATTAAATTGAAATTTCCTAGTTTTATTGTAGTCGTATGATACTCAGATTTTTATGCTATTATTACCTACGATGGACTTTAGTCGTAAAACTTGTATATGTTTACTTTTAAATGTTTATTGACATTTAATCTGGCACATTTTTGATAAGTGTAATTTTATAAATTAATTTCTCTTTCTCATTGCACAACTTTCGTTTAGTTATAATTGGTGATGAGGTGGGAGTTTCCATGCAGTTTATATACTCCTCTTGGAGAGTAACATGTTCTACAAATTTATATTTGTACGTTGGTAGATTCGATGTGATGAAGGTAAGTTCTTATTTAGTATTTTTCATGTTATAGATAATAGAATTGATTTTCATAATCATAGTTGGATTCTCATGTGTTTTCATTGTTCATGGCTTCACCTTATTGTGCATTCTCCTTGTTTACTTTTTTTGTTCATGCAAAAAATATTCACTACTTTTATCTAATGTTTATAACATAATTAATTTATTTTTTGTCATATTATTAATTCCTATTTATTATAGTTTGGAAATGGGATTAATTTCCTATTGTTTTGAGTAATTTTTTTATTTTGATGAGTAGGATTGATTTCATGTGACTTATATATACTCTAGTTACTTGTTATTTCCATGTATTTTGGTCAAATATGTATGTTAACTTGTATTTTATTTTCTCCCATCATCATGAAATGATATATACTTCTAGGAAAACCAATTCTCAGTGAGGGTGAGTCCAGATTTACTTTATAGTAGCTCTTCTCTTATTTCATGTGTTACACTTGAAACTTGCTTTTTTGCCTCCATACTTAATTATTACATTACTGCATCTTGTCCCAAGATGCGCCTCTGTCCTAATCCTAATTTCCCATTGCTTTTGGAAAGAGAGCTTAGCATTGCTAGCCTTCCATGCCTTAAGCCCCCCACGTGAAGGGCAAGGGGGGCCTATTGAGTGAAGTATTTGGGGTTCTAGGATACCCTCTCTATATTATTTGTACACTACAGAGTGTAGGATTGTCTATAAATCATTCATTATATAACTATTGAACATAATTTCATCTATTTGTTAATCATGAAATCTAACAATTTCCAGCCATAAATTCTTTGGATAACTCAATTTCAGATTATTTCCCTTTTAACTTTACTTTATCCTAAAAATACTCTTTGAATTGGACACTCACCAGCCATTCATCTAAACTAAAATACCAACTTGCATGAAACTATAACTTTCTACAACATACAATCAAATGATGGAAGTTATGTTCAAGTTAATCTACAGAACAATTTAATTCAATCACTTTAATCTTCCTAAATTGACTATTCTCTAAACATTTAAAGTCATACAAAATAACATGTAAGAGGATTACCTATTATTTACTTCATTGATTTTAAAATCACATTCATTTATAATTAATACCATGCCTAATAAATCCATCAATCTATTTATTTACAACTCAATTATAAAATGAGAATTACAAACAAACAATCATGACAGTAACATATAACCAATGAAATCACTAGAAATGTGATGTGGGAAAAGCCTTTTCTCCCAACCATGAACCAAGTGCTTCTTAGATCCCCTTGAGCTGAGAAGCGTGTTTCATTCCTTCCAAAAAAATTGGTGATTCCCAATTTATGTCTCATATAAATGTTTGCTATATGTTTTTCTGGTAGCACATTTTAGGGGTCTACTTATCCCCTTAGCCTAAGTTGTTTCCTCTTTTCCTTATTAAAAGTAAGAAAAATTGCTTTCTTTTCCAACAACTCAAAAATCTATTTTCTCTTGCACATATTTATTCCTCAGTATTCACCTTCAATTGAGTGGATAATTATGTGAATATCTAATTTTCAGATTCACAAGCTCCCCTTTCCCACATTTTCCAACTTAAAATACCAATTATTTATTATAAAAATATGATCTAAATTCATTATTTTTTATGATGGTGCTCAACAAGTTATAACACTAGTTTTTAAAGCATATAATCATAAAAATATTTACATGAAAAACAGGGTGTTACACATATGAATTGACTTTTGTTTTTTTTGCATATGATATTGATAAGCCACAATATTATAACAAATTTTAATTTCAAATTAATAATCTCCATGGTTAATAGTATTCCATGTATATTATATATATATATATATATATATATATATTAACTTATATATTATTAAAAAAATTGTAAAGCTTAGTGGTACTACATTTTCATCATGTCCAATATATCACCCAATTGTGGTAGGAAAAAGAATCAGTGACTTCGCATCAAAGAGTGCCTTAAAAATTAATTGATGTGGTTGTGCTACTTATATTAAATTTAGTAGAAGAGAGATTTGTTGTATTGCATATTTATTAATATTATTTTTATTAGTGAAACAATTGATAATAAATGTGCATAATTAAACGTGAAAGAAGTCATTATGAAGCATTATGAAGCAGAATTGTGTTTTCCTGGTTAGAAAGAGAAATTTATGTTGAAGTCAAGATGGATGCTTTGCTCAAATAGTTTGCAATGTTGAAGGATTGAAGAAATTGTACTTCATTGGGGTTATGAGATATAAATATTGAAATCTCTATTGCATAGTTTAGGGGATGTCCAAGATTTGGAAGTTTGACATTATATTTCTAGAAAGGCCATGAAACATGGAAAGACATTAATGGTGTTCAATGGTGCTAATAATCTTGGGTTGCAATTTCCATAAACCATCATGGGGTAATAGCTTGTAAAGTTTCAAAAATGGTTAGAGATGTTGGTATTGGAATTAATAAGTCACTCTTGTATTATTAATTTCTCACCATACTATAAGATTAATTGCTATATGTATTGGTTCTTGTGGTGTAGAGAAGATATCTACATGTGTGAAGGGCAGTTGAAATATTCTAATTGTGAAAATAGTTAAAAGATTGTATATCATAGTTAAAAAATTGTATATCTTATACTAAAGCTTGAAATATTTATGTATAACAAAATTGATTAAATAATATAATGAATTTTTTAAATAATAAGAAAATATATTTACATTTCTATAATATTTTATTATAAAATAGATTTTTTTAGGATTTCATAGGATAACAATATTTTACGTGGGTAGAAATAATTGTTGAAGGAATTAATATAAATAAAGGTAGAAAGATATTTTAGGAATTTAATATAAATTATTACAAAATAACATTAATTTTAATAAAAAAATTCCAAAACTTTAATATTATTTGTTCCATCACATTAATTATGTATTATTTTTATAATTGTTTTTAGTTTTAAATATATTCTAAGTGTTTTTAGTTTTAAATTTATTTTTAGAATATGATTTTAGAATTGTTTTTTAATTACTGAAAGAATAATTTAATAAATGTAAGAAAATAAGTTAGTGATGTAAAATATAAGGTATTAAATAATACTAAAAATCTACTTACATAGGAATTATAAATAGATTATTTTTAGATATCATGATTCTTCTTTAATAATAATAAGTTGATTTACATTAAATACAAACAACTAATAATAATTGTATTTATTATTACTTATCTACCACCTTAAAATATAATAAATAATACTTATTTTAAAATAATGATTACCAATAATTTTAAATATTTCAAATATTTCAATGTGATTTTTTATTTGTGCATCCATTTATAAAGAGTAATATATCATGTTAGAAAAGGATAAGGGTGATAAAGAGATTAGGAGCTATTTCAATTTCTTGTAATTCTCCTCTTCTTTTGGATGCCATGAACATAAATAATATTCCTTTTTAAATAATGGTTACCAATAATTTTCAATATGATTCCTTATTTAATCTAAGATAATGAATTAACCATTAAATTTTAATATTTTTTATTTTCTTTTAAATAAATATATAATTTTAATTTGTAAAATTTAATTAATTTGATATATTATATAATTCTTATGTTTGTATAAAAGTGTTTAAAACGAGTTTATTTAATTAAATATCCGATTGTAAATATTTATATTTATATAATTAAGTTATAATTACAATAGAAAATTGAGAAAATATTATTTAATATTTAATATACTTAAAATAAAAATTTTGTTTTAAATTTAAATAAAATATTTAGTTATATCTATTTATCTATAGATATATATATGATTTCTCGATATGTAAAATATAATTTTTAATAAAAATTTTATAGATGTTTTAAAATATTATATAATATAAAATATGGCTAATCCTCTAATCACATCTTCAGGTAATCATAAAACATCACAAATCCTCTTGTTAAAGAATTACAAAATATGACAACGTTTTTAGTTAGGTATATAACATGTCTTGAAATTTATATTCATTTATAATGTCTTATTCTTTCATCTAAAATTATAATTATAAGGCAACTCTTTAGAAAGTTAAGTGAAAACGTTAATTGAAAAGTGGTTTCCGTCCATTATGTATTACTTGAAATCCAAATTATCACTCTAACCTGAAAATAAACTCTATAGTAGGGGTCTTCTTATTATAAGGGTCCATAAAATGGCCATATAATATTCCATAACATAATTCATATATTAGAAGGAATTATAAAAATAATCATATTATTATATGTTTTTTTCTTCTATATATGTGTTTCCTTCTTAAACATGCAGAAACCTTTTTTGCATGGTTGAGGTGTTTTGAGGAACTTAGATTTACAAATTTATATTAGATATTTATTGCACATCAAGTCTCCATTATATTTTCCCTTGCTTAATATTGGTTATGTTAATCTATGATAATTTAATTTAGAATCAAATGACCTTGTTTGCAATCTTGTTTTTGGGTTCCATAAATCTTTTCCCACTAGGACATGTTATTCAAATGCAATTTTAATTGTGTATGCATGAATTGTCTTTCCCTATTTAATAGCATAGTAATAAGTACATGAGCAAAGGAAAAACTTTTTTGTTTCACGTCTCCACATTGCATTTGACGAAAACTTTTATCACTATTTTGCTTGAGTATGAATTTTCTCTCTTTTAACCCATGAAATTTTAGGAACTATCCAACCATAAATAAAGTATTTTAAATATCATGGTTTTCTTGAATAATAATAATTTGATATACATTAACCACTAACAACTACTAATAATTGTCTTTATTATTGATACAACTAAATTATAATTACTTTAATCACCTTTAAAAGAAAATAATAAAAAATACTTTTAAAAAAATGGTCACCAATAATTTTAAATATCTCAATGTGATTTATTATTTAATATATAACAATAAATTAACCATTAAATTTTAATATATTTTGTTTAATTTTTAGACGCTAATATTTCTCTAGATATTGCTTCTTTCTCAAACATCCAGAGGCCTTGTTGGCATTGTTGATGCCTCAATGTTTTGAGGAGCCCTAATTTATAAATTTCACATAGAAATTTATATTGGATAGTTAGATGTTTGCACATCAAGTTTCCATCATATTTACCCTTGGCTAATAGTGGTGATGATTCATTTATGATAACTTAAGTTATAAATAACTAACCTTATTTGCAATCTTGCTTTAGATCTCCATAAAAAATTTCCCATCTTGTTCTTCATGTCCATAAATAATTTCCCATTAGGACATCCGATTGGTAATGAACCTCTATGGCATATGTGGAAAATAAGCCCAAATCCCCTAAAAATTTAAAATTTCCTTAGACATAGTTAAGGTTCCATGTTCCTTTTCCCTAGTTGAACTACTATATCACATTCATGAAGGAGCTTAATACCATAGACACATTATGTCATCTTCAGCAAACGATTTCTATAACACAACTATAGTTGGAAGGGGAGAAGGAGCTATAACGTGAAGCCATCAAACCTCTACTGACATGCATGATAAAAAATCCTTGTTTATTGGATTATATAGAACTTACCTCCTAATGGTTTTGCATGCATATATTACTCATGCCTAATTACCATATGCATCCATAAACTATATAAAAGATATTAAATCAATTAACGCAGTTGAATCCCAAAATGATATCTAATATTCCATCAGTTCCATAATAAGATAAATTCTAAGCAACCTATAGAATGAAATATAGCCTCATTGAGTATTTGTGCAATAGATAATCTGACCATCATAGACTATTCTGTTACTTACATTATACCATAATGATCTGCAAGAATCTACCACTATTTTCCATGTTAACTAGAGGCTTTATATAACATTAAGTATACCTTCACTAATATAATAAAGATCACCATTAGATCCATTTGATATCATACTTATTCACATGCATAAGAATGGAATCCCTTGCATGAATACAAATAGCATCATAATAATACATAAGCCAAGATGGCGTAACATACCTAAGACTGAATCAAATAAAATAATCACATGAAGGGTAAGATAGCAACATCAAAACATTCCACACATGTGAATCTATAAATAATCACTTGGAGGGAGGAACACCACCACCCAACCACAAGTCACCTCTTATTCCCCCTGAGTCGAAGTTCTTGCCAAGGATCAATTATCCTCAATTGATCAATGCACTGAGTATTCAATACCCTCTTTGATGATTTAATTTCCAATGGCAGTGTCCCACTTTTACGGATTTTTCCATTTCCCTAGGTCTTTTCCAGAAATGTTCGTCTTTATCTCCCATGAGGCTTTTCCTCATAAAATCTTTCCTTTATCTCCTGGAAAGCTTTTATGTCCCATGGATCATTATCTCCCATCCATCCAATGGATCTCCAATCGAACTAATCTTATCTATAATCACATCTAGAAAGTTTATCATGAAAGATTCTCTATCCCATTCCTCAATGGGATTTGGTAAGAATCTCCTCTCTCTTGGTGCTCCACCCTCCAAGTGATTTATTTTATTAATTTATTGAGTAATACATTTGATTTTTATATTAGATATCACCTATATTTCCTCAAATTAGGTTTAGAATAGTTTAACCCATAAAGGATGGTATCACACCTAGCTTTCATTGGCTTAGGTTTACAATCTTTAACACACAAGGGAGGATATTCACCTAGATTTAACTCAGCTTAGGTTTACAATAATTTGGCATACAAGGGAGGCGTGTTACATACTCCACTAAAATTTGACACCATCCTCGGTGTATCACTACATCATGTCCTTCTTCATAGGTAGTTGATTTCTAAATCAGAAACTCTCATGGCTCTATTATCTCATGAAATTTTTTCGATGTACATCGGTCACAATGAGTTCTCCTCTTCCCTAGCTACAATGGTCACCAAGAGAGCTCCTCTTCCATAGCTATATTGGTCACAAAGAGTGCTCCTCTTCCATAGCTACATTAGTCTCAAGGAGTGTTCTTTCATAGCTACCTGTAACATTATTTTCAAACCATTTGTGAGAATTTATAGATCTGTAATTTTAACTATGATACATATCATAATATGTTACTTAATATTACTAAAGAAAATATTGCTCATTTTTCATTTTATATGAACAATGCATTTTCACTTCTGGCATTCTTCCAAGCCTTTGTGTTCTTTGTGAGCAGCTCCTTCTTATACTTTCTCTGCATGCAACACATATGTTATCATATTTTCCACATAAATATGTGTGCAGTGCCATAACATATTATTTCACATAAAGATATATATATTCATCATATATGTTTATCATTTATATTCTTTGTAATCGTATGCATTCCGAACCTGACCATGGTTACTTATCCTTGAACCACTTCTTACTTTCCTTCTTCTATGCAACCACCCAGTGAGTTGTCCTACTAGACATCTACCCAATGTATTCAAGCATACCTACATACAATGCATATTATACACACTCATATACATATCAGATTTCAAACATGTAACATATGTAGTCATACGGGTACCGTATGTACTGCTATACATAGTACCATATGTGATACAACCCATCATACCATTCCTATGGTATCACCTGCATGACAAAAACTTTGTCCCCATATTCTTATACCATGTTAGTATCATGCCAAATGTTCCTTTATATTTTTCTAGCAATTAAAACAACTGTGCTCAGTTGACAAGGAATTTGTATGAACATAGTTCATTTCTATAATCAGTGAAAGTTTTGTCGAGTGTAAATCATTTTTAGGTTTCATGTGGTTGTAATGAAATATGAGTAATATCATATGTAGTCAAGCATATTTTCATCTTAAGAAGACTATTAACTCATATTTTAATAATTGTTAGATCAATACTTCATTCTTAAATCATTTATCTCGAGTGATTTACTATTTCCGTTCTTGTGTTTCAACAACTTAACCATTGTGCACTATACTTTACCAACATCATCATTATGTCAATCATGTTCCTTTCTTCTGCAAATTACTCCCCTTTTATAGGCATTGGGTTATCCACGTCTTTAAGGTTGTTGTACAATGATTTCTATATAAATTTCCTAATGAACCAAGACCAATACCGGAATTCATAATGAGTTGAAAGATAATTCTAGTAATCCATTAAACTCAAGACTCTTTCATGCCATAGATACTTGACATATTTCATCAATCAAATGATACCTACGATATTGTTATCAGGCTATAATATTTTACACAGATGTTTTTACATGGAAAATTCATATGCCTCGTTATTATGTGTATATTTTGGCATGATTCTTTCTACAACAAGTTTATCTTGATGACCCCCTTAACTAGGCTTATGATAACAATATACCAAACAATCCATGACAATGCATGAGTATATGTATCATACAACAATAAAACAATAATGCAAACATATACTTCCTCTATTGAAGCCACCTATAATATTAATACCATGATGATATATGTCAACTACATCAATGCTCACAAGCTTTCTCAGTCAAAATTATCTAGATAACCATCTCTTAATACATAACACATTCAAAAACCATCTACTAACCATATCCTACCAATAGGCCATATTTATTACAGAAGCTCATAGTCAGTACCTAATAGGGTAACCCCTTTTCCATAACCATATTTAAATTAGATGTTATGATGAAAACATAATAGTGAACTACAATTTGTGCATAACATTTGTCATGATAGTAATTATTAACCATTATACCTTGTTAATTGCATTGTATCCATAGTTTCTTATGCTGTAAAAAATTCGAGATGGGATGTTTATGATACCATCATCACACCTCTCTCACCACAAGTATAATATCATATGGCATTGATCTTCATAATCTATCATCTTCCTTTTTCGCCACTTGTTTAGGGAAGATAGTTGTGTAGCCCCTTATTGATTTAGTTATACGGATTTTCATATAGAGGTAGGAATTAATATCTACTTAATTAATCCTCCAATCTAACTATAAATCTTTCAAGGTGTGATTAATCCATTGTTTAAAATATGAGAATTTGTCATAGTTTGCATCTCGTTGTTTATTATCATAATCACCTAATAATTCATGTATGCTAAAAATGTTTCACTGCTTAACTATGATGGTATATTTATTATAAAATAACCCAAGAAATATCCATGTCTTAAATGTAGACTGCACTTGCCAATTACGACAATGTTAATAAGAAACAACACAATACTCACAACCTCTCTTGGTGTAAACATAACATAGTCATGAGTGTTACACCTTGCTTGTTTATCATTTGCGCATGATAATTTATGCCAAATAATACCTGAGATATAATTCAAGCAACTGAAAGTCCTATACATTGATGTAACAATCAAATTCTACATACTTGTATGACATTCCAAGGAAAAGGTAATTTCTTCCACAATTCAATGTATACATAAATACCTACCTTTAATTATCTACAAGTACTAACATGTGAATAATACTAGATCATAATCATTTTTGCATTTTTGCTTGTCAATTAGAATCTTATCCAAATGAGAATTTCAACGGTGAGTCGAGGAGCTGTCTTAATTCCTAAATTAGAAGGGTTTCTGCTTGTTAAGTATTAACCCCAACACCTTATATGCATATCCACATATAATTTCATATTTAAGAGTGCTTATAAGCTTAACACAATCCTTTTTTTATTATCAATCAAGAAGCATTAGAAATTTCTTCTTATTAATTATCATGATTTACATATTATTGTATCAAGGATGCTTATAGGTACCAATATGCACTTCCAATGCATAGGTATTGGTATATATATATATTAACTTGTTATTATTTAATCACTTTTTCAAAACAATTCCAACTCCAAAATGCATTGAATAGAGGACTAAATTAAAACAATTTGTGCCATTACTTGCTCTTTATTTCATAACATTGTTCATGAGAACCTTTTTCATTGCATAACACCCTACTAGGTTTTAATATCTCTCTTTTATACCATCATCCTTTCCTTTAGCCAACACCCTAAATCATTTTAATTTATAATTTAACAATTACTAGCATAAAAAAATAAAATAAAAATATAAAATAAAAAATAATAATAAAATAAAAAATAAAATAAAATAATAATAATAATAATAATATATAAATAAAATAAATAAATAATAATAATAAGTAAAGAAAAAATAAGAAAATAAAAAAACTACACAAACACAAGAATATTCACGGCAACTTCAATAAGATTAAAATTTTTAATCCACATTATCTTAACTGATATCTATTTCTATCATAACATGAATTAGAGGGTTTTGGATTCAACAATCAACGTGATTAAATTCACAAATTTTTGCACTCAATGGACTTGCATGTATCCGTGATCATTATTGTGAATATCGGTAACCAACAAACATGAGCACAAGCAAAATCATATATTTAATTAAAATTGAACTACTATAAGCGAGAGCCTCTCCTTGGTGAAAATTGAACCCTAATGAGGAATTGAACAGTGACCACGTTCACATTACTTTAGAAGTTGACCTTAAATGGCATATTATCAGATCTTCAGTTGGATGATATAATATTATATTTTGATCATTTCTACAGGCAACTATCACACTACAATGCTTGATACTTTGAGAGTTCTATTCGAAAAAAATGTATGATTTGAACAAATAGTCCCAAGGAATTAGATATACTCAAAGCCATACATTGTGCTAGCAATGGAAGAATAACACATTTTGTGACCCTACTTATGACTAATGTACAAAAGTAGTACCATTTATATGCATCACAGAATTTACTGGCACTAAATAATCGTAAATATCTTGCAACTATGATGATACATAACACTCATATCAATTACGAAGTACTATAAATATACTTTATGTGTTTTATAAATATATGAGGCTTGAGTTATATTTTTCAACAATATTTAGCATCTCGGTTGGCCGTAAGTGACAACTTCACAATATTCATCATAACTTTGTACGTAATAATCATAAGTAGTGTTGTAGAAAGTGGTTTTCTATCCATTGAACATGCACATTTTTCTCTTTTTGGTTATAATTTTTTTCTTTTTAGGAACTTGCGAGCATCTCAACAAAATAAATTTCTTTCCTTTTAATCCAACCAACCTTATCTATTCCCTCTAAAATTTATGGGTTCATTAAAAACTGCTAAGAGAGAAGACACGTCAAAATGAAGAATTCTTAGAGAATATAGTATTTGATGTCCACCGGAAACCTACATGAATATGCTTGTTGAAGGAGTACATGAGCGTGTCTAATGACAATAAATCCTACATGATCTCAATTCCGAATAACAAATCCTCAAACGTGTTTTTCTTACTGTTGACAGCTAATTATTACTAGCATTTGCGCCAAAAGCTGCAAAAGAAACGCCCTTAATGTATAAATTGAGGAACAATCACTACATTTTTTTAAAATGAAAAAATAACTTAATTAATCGCGCGATATTACTGAGAAAATGAAAAAATCACGATTTTTTAGAATGCAATTATTGTTAGAGTAGATCTAAGAATGAATCCTTTAAAAAATTTATACCTTGGAGAAAAAGGATCCACACAGCTCTCCAGCCCTATACCATCTTGTGGCAACATAGTCGTGCACTTCATCAAATATATACATCTTAAAAATGGGAAATTTACTAACTAAAGTACAACAATCAAAATCAAACAGAGAATTCAACAGAAACCCTGTCAAACCAGATATAACAATATAGCAACTTATTAGATTTGGATCTGTATAATACAGATTTAAAATAGTATATCGTCGTCGAGAGGACTGTTGTGGGCATGTCATTAGAGGCAACTCTTGCTAAGCCAAAGTCACATATTTTTAGCTTGCAATCAGCATTTGCCAAAACATTCTTCGGTTTCAAATCCCGATGATACACATTTGCTACAAGAACATAAAATTGACAAATTAGAGAACAGAATTCACATTTCTTCTTCCATACTAAGTTCCCTGAAATGGGAAGGTGCTTCACAGTCACAATAGATTCTTAAAAATGTAGTTAAAACTTAACAGGAATATTTGAACAGGATCGATGTCTTAAACCAGATACCCTTTAGTACACAAACGAGAAAGAAGCATATACACTTCACAAAATACTAAAATATATATTTTTGGAAGTGAATAAAGCACAATTGCAATGTGCAACTGCTGGAAATGATTTGTAAATACAATGCATGGGGCAAATACAGAGATCAAAATTGTGAATCCTTAAATTGACTAACTCTTGTAGTTACAAATGAAAATTTGAGCATTTGAAGATTGAACTATTATTCTGAAAGATTGATTTCTAATCACTGAATCAAACTAAACTGGTTTGAGGGTTAACGGGCCACATATGTCAAATTGTGGTAAAAAAATTGATCCTTAGACTTGTGAACAATTACAAAACAACAATGGGCCCCCTATGGCTATAGTGGACATTACCATGGTGAAATAAATAGGGACTTCAATCAAGAGTATAAATAGCTGATGTGCCAGAAAATGATTAAAATAATTATTGTTTAATAACTTGTATATTGCACTTGGATTGTCAGTACATTTGTAATGCAGAAATACATAGAAAGAAAAGAGCATACAGAATGATCTCATGGTTCAGATTGTTTTGTCTATAAAACTGGACGAAGGCAAAAAGGAGATAGGCTAGCTGCTATACATACATATTAATTTTCACACAGTAATTATGCGTTAAAAAATAGTGAGAATAAATTAAAATTAGATGAAACCCCTGCAACATAAAAGCAAAAATCAAAATCTTAACAGAAAAGTAACCGAATATTGCCTACTCACATAAACAACCCATATATCTAGTGAATATAGTAAGAAATGAGCATGCATACACCCTTTCCCAGGTTTAGAGTTTAAACTTATTTAGAAATAAGAATATTAGCAAAAGAAATCTACCAGTATGTATGTACTTCAGAGCTCGTAGAGGCTAGTACAAGAAAATATATAATGTTCATCATTTGCCTTAATAACTTGTTGTTCTGATTCCATAAGTCCAAATACCACATAAATGTCTCTGAATTCCCGCCTAGAGGGCGGTAACATAATGTGCTTGATTTCGACAATATCAGGATGTCGCAGCATCCTCAAGCCTAATTTCACGTAAAATCCAGGTTGCATCAGAAATATGTTCAAAGATATCATTTTTTTTTAATTGCAACTTTTTCCCTAGTGTGAGTATCAATTGCAGAGCATACAACACCGTAGCTCCCTTTTCCTATAACCTCCTGAATCTTGTAGCGACTTGCTTCACCATATTCGGTGAAAAACTCAACCTCTGTAGGGGTCTACATCAGGTGAACTGCATCACAATCAGATTTTAAACCTTACATCATCTTCATAAAATGTGATATGTGATAGAAACCTGAATATTTGAGTAAGAAGCGGACAATAAGATCTAATAGCAAGAAAAATATTAAGCAGAGAAAAATAACAGGTACGATCTAGGCCTGAAATTTCCATGGCCAGATTTTCTCCCAGATGAAAGAAAGCTAACAGCATTCCCTCAAAAGCATGAAAACGGTATCGAAATTGAACCACTGTGAGTAGTGACAATGCCAAAGGTTGCTTCATTGAACACTAGCAGCTAAAACATATACAAGAGTAGGAACATTAGGTTTGAACAAGCCTATGTAATTCACAATTATGAGCTATTTCATTATTGGGATATCGGCAAATAAATTATTTTCCAGCTAAACATCAAGGAAATCATTATCAGTACAATACATGACTTAATTCCTATGACCTCATTTTAAAAAGGTACAGCTATAACTAAAAATTTCAATGGAGGCTTGAACCAAACTTCAAAGTATTACCCGAGCTGATTTATCTTCATGGAAAAGTAGGATGTTCGGTTAAAATTTTAAACGGAGACCTGAACCAAACTTCAAAGTATTGCCTGAACTGATTTATCTTCATGGCAAAGTAGGATGTTTAGTTAAAATTTTAAAAACAAACTGAATGAGAAAGATTTTCCATCCTTTGTTCGAATACAATATCAAACCAAAAAAGTGGGATCAATTTAAGCCTATAAGGAACTAAACATGCAAAATATGAGACGATGGAACTATCCTTGCCTCAAAATAGTAGAAAGCATAATTCCCTAACATTTGGGTGAAAATTTAGTGTTCTTCAAAGAGGCATGTGAAGCATAACTGGAGGAAAATAATATTTTGCCTAAGATTGTGAAGGTGAACACCCATGAATTGACAGTCAATGAAAAGGTCCAATGCATCAACCACCGGGGTAAAATAAAAAACGACCACAATAAGCTGGATTCTTTAGGTCAACGCATGTCCAGATGTCCATATCTCTATACAGTCTGTTATAGCGCACAAACCTTTGTGATCAAATCCATGATTTAAATGACATAATTGATGAAGAGATTTCGATTTTCAAGACTGAATGCATGATTTTCCTTCTATAATTTGAATAGATGCAAACAAGGAAATGCGACCCTACATAATGTGGCATGTTCTAAAGGGGAAATGCTTTAGGTCAAGAAACGGAACGGAGTCCGAAACATAATATTCTAAAACTGTTACAGTTATTAGATGCCAAACATGACAAAAAACACCTCCCAACTGAAACAGGTCGTGATGCTTGAAAGGCCATTCCATAGTATGGCTTCAGTTAATTTCCTCTTTAAAAGGGAAAACTATGATAATATTTTTTGATCAAAGAAGGGCAATGCATATTCAGTGTCAATGAAAACAAATTTTTATGAGTTACACAACAAGGAGCCCTTTAGATTAAAGGGAAAGTCGCAATCATTAATGATAGGTGAAAGGTAAGTGATAACCTTACCTTCTAGTTAGGTAAGACAACCACAAGCAAAAAAGGGTCCACAAGTCTGACCTCAAGAGATTTCATGACATTTTTAACAAATAAGGTTAATCGATATCAACAATATACCGATACCCACCTCTTGCTATTCCATGGAGTCATTTCAATTTTAGAGTATCGGAATATCAATCCACATGCAGAACACGGTCTTACCCAACATGAAATGGGGGTGTACCTCAGTACTAAAGAAGCCCAACGGAAGGGGGCGGGACCTATATTTGTTTCACATCCTGTTAAATTTTTAACACAAGAACAAAAACAACATGGGCCCTAATGCCAAAGGATAATTCTGGCAATGTGACACTGTATTCTCCATCTGCTGCAGAACATCTAGCTTATAAGAATCCCCTACGACACACTTAGAGATTGAAGAATTTTCTTAATGCATGATAAGGAAAACACATACATATGCATCTGTGTAATTTGGAGGTCCGATCGGTATAAAACTATGGTTTTGGTAGCCTTTAACCACCAAACTAAAAACAAAGAAGATGTCAATAATTATGTTCATGAACACATAAGTAAATAACAACGAGTAACTATGTTCTTGACTACATAACTAAATAACATCCAGCAAACTGAAAGTTGTTGGGTGCAAACTCCATTTTAGTTTTTTCCCTATGAATCGTGGAGATAGTGCCTATAACAATTTCCTGACCCATTTCAATGCCTTTATTTGCCATTACAAACACCATGAACATCTGATTGTTCACGTATCCTCAGATCAAAACAATTTTTTAAAAGAGCTTAGTTGTCTGTAAAGTTCAATACTTGTACTCAACTCAGATGCATTGTCCCCTCCATAGATACATTGTCCCCTCCATAATGGAATGCATCATGGATTCAAATAGCTTCATCCTTGGAGGGATTAGTTGTTTTCAAGAGAATATTATTCAAAGAAATCATAAATGCATCATGGAAAACCTTAAATATTGAATCTGTGTCACCATAGACCAAAGCAGGCATAATTTTATGGAATATGGTCTTTCTCATTTCCTTCCTCTGTTCCTCTGGGATTTTCTGAAGAGCCTCTGTCACATTTATATTCTTTTCTTCAACTATCTTAGACACACAATTCTTTGGACTAGTACTAACTTAGAGGGGGCATGACATTCGTGGCACTCTCATCACATCTATCATACTTTCAAATCCCTCTCTCTAATTATTTGTTGTGGGGTCTAGCTAGCTAGGCACTAGGTGATTTTCATGGATAAGGTTTCTTTCCCCTGTCACAAAACTGATGAGGTCTTGGTTATCTTACCTCCCCCAAGGAAATGACTCTACTTCCCCCTAGGTGATTACCCTAGAAAGTATTAGTTTTCAAATTTATTGGGTTATTTTGATGGAGCTTCCATAGACAATGGCCATTAGTGTGGTGGTGGTTTTATTTTATTTCTCTCCCCTTCCCACTTCTTTAAATTTAAAATCGAATTGGGTCTGAGAGCAAGTTTCCTATAAAAACTTGTTCTTGTTCACAAAAGAGAAAGGGTGCTCACGTATACACATCATTAGGGACATAGAGCTATCCATCAACTGACTCACTTGCATAAACATTTACCTTACTCCTATTATTGAAGAGATTATTTAGATGGTTGATTATTTTTCTTCTTTCTCTTGTTTACGTATTTACAGAGAAAAGAAAATTCATTCACAATTCTTATCTAAGGATTGCCTTGAGAGGGAAAAAGTGATTCTAATAGAGCAGATCAATGATCAGTCCGTCGAGTCTTCGCGTTACATTTAAGGGGCTTGGTTTTTTGTTTTAAGTAGAGGATAGCTTTCATATCTATATTTTTCACCATCATTTCTCATGAATATACGTGTTTTTTAATCTTTAGCGGTTTTTAGTTGCACACAGGTTCTGGTTTTGACATTAACTATTTTCTTATGGGATGTTGATCTCATTAATTATTATCTATGATATATATATAGGATAGTTAGTTATGTTCTCTCTTCATTAGTATATACATTGTCACCGATTTTTTCACAAACTATTATTATGCTCAAAGTGTAAGCCTCTTGGTTGGTGATATTTTTATGTAGCTTAGTTACTCGGTAAAATATTTAAAATCAAGATTTTTTTTTTTATGTTATCATGATTTTCACAACACTGAAATCAACACACTAATACCAAGCAAACACCTAGTTCCATAACATGTAGAGAAGCAAGAAGATGAGAATAATGCTATACATCTAAGAACAGTTAATCACAACAGAGTAAGTAGAATGCAATTATTGTTAGAGTAGATCTAACAATGAATCCTTTAAAAAGATTATACCTTGGAGAAAAAGGATCCACACAGCTCTCGAGCCCTATACCATCTTGTGGCAACATAGTCCAGCACTTCATCAAATATATACATCTTAAAAATGGGAAATTTACTAACTAAAGTACAACAATCAAAATCAAACAGAGAATTCAACAGAAACCCTGTCAAACCAGATATAACAATATAGAAACTTATTAGATTTGGATCTGTATAATATAGATTTAAAATAGTATACCGTCGTCGAGAAGATTGTTGTGGGCATGTCATTGGAGGCAACTCTTGCTAAGCCAAAGTCACATATTTTTAGCCTGCAATCAGCGTTTGCCAAAACATTCTTCGGTTTCAAATCCCGATGATACACATTTGCTACAAGAACATAAAATTGACAAATTAGAGAACAGAATTCACATTTCTTCTTCCATACTAAGTTCCCTGAAATGGGAAGGTTCTTCACAGTCACAATAGATTCTTAAAAACGTAGTTAAAACTTAAAAGGAATATTTGAACAGGATCGATTTCCTAAACTAGATACCCTTTAGTACAAAAACGAGAAAGAAGCATATACACTTCACAAAATACTAAAATATATATTTTTGGAAGTGAATAAAGCACAATTGCAATGTGCAACTGCCGGAAATGATTTGTAAATACAATGCATGGGGCAAGTACAGAGATCAAAATTGTGAATCCTCAAATTGACTAACTCTTGTAGTTACAGATGAAAATTTGAGCATTTGAAGATTGAACCATTATTCTGGAGGATTGATTTCTAATCACTGAATCAAACTAAACTGGTTTGAGGGTTAACGGGCCACATATGTCAAATTGTGGTAAAAAAATTGATCCTTAGACTTGTGAACAATTACAAAACAACAATGGGCCCCCTATGGCTATAGTCGACATTACCATGGTGAAATAAATAGCGACTTCAATCAAGAGTATAAATAGCTGATGTGCCAGAAAATGATTAAAATAATTATTGTTTAATAACTTGTATATTGCACTTGGATTGTCAATACATTTGTAATGCAGAAATACATAGAAAGAAAAGAGCATACAGAATGATCTCATGGTTCAGATTGTTTTGTCTATAAAATTGGACGAAGGCAAAAAGGAGATAGGCTAGCTGCTATACATACATATTAATTTTGACACAGTAATTATGCGTTAAAAAATAGTGAGAATAAATTAAAATTAGATGAAACCCCTGCAACATAATAGCAAAAATCAAAAATTTTAACAGAAAAGTAACCGAATATTGCCTACTCACATAAACAACCCATATATCTAGTGAATATAGTAAGAAATGAGCATGCATACACCCTTTCCGAGGTTTAGAGTTTAAACTTATTTAGAAATAAGAATATTAGCAAAAGAAAGCTACCAGTATGTATGTACTTCAGAGCTCGTAGAAGCTGGTACAAGAAAATATATAATGTTCATAATTTGCCTTAATAACTTGTTGTAGATCTGATTCCATAAGTCCAAATACCACATAAATGTCTTTGAATTCCTGTCTAGAGGGCGGTAACATAATGTGCTTGATTTCGACAATATCAGGATGCCGCAGCAGCCTCAAGCCTAATTTCACGTAAAATCCGGGTTGCATCAGAAATATGTTCAAAGATATCATTTTTTTTTAATTGCAATTTTCTCCCTAGTGTGAGTATCAATTGCAGAGCATACAACACCGTAGCTCCCTTTTCCTATAACCTCCTGAATCTTGTCAAGACTTGCTTCACCATATTCGGTGAAAAACTCAACCTCTGTAGGGGTCTACATCAGGTTAATTGCATCACAATCAGATTTTAAACCTTACATCATCTTCATAAAATGTGATCTGTGATAGAAACCTGAATATTTGAGTAAGAAGCGGACAATAAGATCTAATAGCAAGAAAAATATTAAGCAGAGCAAAATAACAGGTACGATCTAGGCCTGAAATTTCCATGCCCAGATTTTCTCCTAGATGAAAGAAAGCTAACAACATTCCCTTAAAAGCATGAAAACGGTATCGAAATTGAACCACTGTGAGTAGTGACAATTCCAAAGGTTGCTTCATTGAACACTAGCAGCTAAAACATATAGAAGAGTAGGAACATTGGGTTTGAACAAGCCTATGTAATTCACAATTATGAGATATTTCATTATTGGGACATCGGGAAATAAATTATTTTCCAGCTAAACATCAAGGAAAGCATTATCAGTACCATACATGACTTAATGCCTATGACCTCATTTTAAAAAGGTACAGCTATAACTAAAAATTTGAATGGAGGCTTGAACCAAACTTCAAAGTATTACCCGAGCTGATTTATCTTCATGGCAAAGTAGGATGTTCGGTTAAAATTTTAAACGGAGACCTGAACCAAACTTCAAAGTATTGCCTGAACTGATTTATCTTCATGGCAAAGTAGGATGTTTAGTTAAAATTTTAAAAACAAACTGAATGAGAAAGATTTGCCATCCTTTGTTCGAATACAATAACAAACCAAAAAAGTGGGATCAATTTAAGCCTATAAGGAACTAAACATGCAAAATATGAGACGATGGAACTATCCTTGCCTCAAAACAGTAGAAAGCAGAATTCCCTAACATTTGGGTGAAAATTTAGTGTTCTTCAAAGAGGCATGTGAAGCATAACTGGAGGAAAATAATATTTTGCCTAAGATTGTGAAGGTGAACACCCATGAATTGACAGTCAATGAAAAGGTCCAATGCATCAACCACCTGGGTAAAATAAAAAACGACCACAATAAGCTGGATTCTTTAGGTCAACGCATGTCCAGATGTCCATATCTCTATACAGTCTGTTATAGCACACAGACCTTTGTGATCAAATCCATGATTTAAATGACATAATTGATGAAGAGATTTCGATTTTCAAGACTAAATGCATGATTTTCCTTCTATAATTTGAATAGATGCAAACAAGGAAATGCGACCCTACATAATGTGGCATGTTCTAAAGGGGAAATGCTTTAGGTCAAGAAACGGAACGGAGTCCGAAACATAATATTCTAAAACTGTTACAGTTATTAGATGCCAAACATGACAAAAAACACCTCCCAACTGAAACAGGTCGTGATGCTTGAAAGGCCATTCCATAGTATGGCTTCAGTTAATTTCCTCTTTAAAAGGGAAAACTATGATAATATTTTTTTATCAAAGAAGGGCAATGCATATTCAGTGTCAATGAAAACAAATTTTGATGAGTTACACAACAAGGAGCCCTTCAGATTAAAGGGAAAGTCGCAATCATTAATGATAGGTGAAAGGTAAGTGATAACCTTACCTTCTAGTCAGGTAAGACAACCACAAGCAAAAAAGGGTCCACAAGTCTGACCTCAAGAGATTTCATGACATTTTTAACAAATAAGGTTAATCGATATCAACAATATACCGATACCCACCTCTTGCTATTCCATGGAGTCATTTCAATTTTAGAGTATCGGAATATCAATCCACATGCAGAACACGGTCTTACCCAACATGAAATGGGGGTGTACCTCAGTACTAAAGAAGCCCAACGGAAGGGGGCGGGACCTATATTTGTTTCACATCCTATTAAATTTTTAACACAAGAACAAAAACAACATGGGCCCTAATGCCAAAGGATAATTCTGACAATGTGACACTGTATTCTCCATCTGCTGCAGAACATCTAGCTTATAAGAATCCCCTACGACACACTTAGAGATTGAAGAATTTTCTTAATGCATGATAAGGAAAACACATACATATGCATCTGTGTAATTTGGAGGTCCGATCGGTATAAAACTATGGTTTTGGTAGCCTTTAACCACCAAACTAAAAACAAAGAAGATGTCAATAATTATGTTCATGAACACATAAGTAAATAACAACCAGTAACTATGTTCTTGACTACATACCTAAATAACATCCAGCAAACTGAAATTTGTTGGGTGCAAACTCCATTTTAGTTTTTTCCCTATGAATCGTGGAGATAGTGCCTATAACAATTTCCTGACCCATTTCAATGCCTTTATTTGCCATTACAAACACCATGAACATCTGATTGTTCACGTATCCTCAGATCAAAACAATTTTTTAAAAGAGCTTAGTTGTCTGTAAAGTTCAATACTTATACTCAACTCAGATGCATTGTCCCCTCCATAGATACATTGTCCCCTCCATAATGGAATGCATCATGGATTCAAATAGCTTCATCCTTGGAGGGATTAGTTGTTTTCAAGAGAATATTATTCAAAGAAATCATAAATGCATCATGGAAAACCTTAAATATTGAATCTGTGTCACCATAGACCAAAGCAGGCATAATTTTATGGAATATGGTCTTTCTCATTTCCTTCCTCTGTTCCTCTGGGATTTTCTGAAGAGCCTCTGTCACATTTATATTCTTTTCTTCAACTATCTTAGACACACAATTCTTTGGACTAGTACTAAGTTAGAGGGGGCATGACATTCGTGACACTCTCATCACATCTATCATACTTTCAAATCCGTCCCTCTAATTATTTGTTGTGGGGTCTAGCTAGCTAGGCACTAGGTGATTTTCATGGATAAGGTTTCTTTCCCCTGTCACAAAACTGATGAGGTCTTGGTTATCTTACTTCCCCCAAGGAAATGACTCTACTTCCCCCTAGGTGATTACCCTAGAAAGTATTAGTTTTCAAATTTATTGGGTTATTTTGATGGAGCTTCCATAGACAATGGCCATTAGTGTGGTGGTGGTTTTATTTTATTTCTCTCCCCTTCCGACTTCTTTAAATTTAAAATCGAATTGGGTCTGAGAGCAAGTTTCCTATAAAAACTTGTTCTTGTTCACAAAAGAGAAAGGGTGCTCAGGTATACACATCATTAGGGACTTAGAGCTATCCATCAACTGACTCACTTGCATAAAAATTTACCTTACTCCTATTATTGAAGAGATTATTTAGATGGTTGATTATTTTTCTTCTTTCTCTTGTTTACATATTTACAGAGAAAAGAAAATTCATTCACAATTCTTATCTCAGGATTGCCTTGAGAGGGAAAAAGTGATTCTAATAGAGCAGATCAATGATCAGTCCGTCGAGTCTTCGCGTTACATTTAAGGGGCTTGGTTTTTTGTTTTAAGTAGAGGATAGCTTTCATATCTATATTTTTCACCATCATTTCTCATGAATATACATGTTTTTTAATCTTTAGCGGTTTTTAGTTGCACACAGGTTCTGGTTTCGACATTAACTATTTTCTTATGGGATGTTGATCTCATTAATTATTATCTATGATATATATATAGGATAGTTAGTTATGTTCTCTCTTCATTAGTATATACATTGTCACCGATTTTTTCACAAACTATTATTATGCTCAAAGTGTAAGCCTCTTGGTTGGTGATATTTTTATGTAGCTTAGTTACTCGGTAAAATATTTAAAATCACGATTTTTTTTTTTATGTTATCATGATTTTCACAACACTGAAATCAACACACTAATACCAAGCAAACACCTAGTTCCATAACATGTAGAGAAGCAAGAAGATGAGAATAATGCTATACATCTAAGAACAGTTAATCACAACAGAGTAAGTAGAATGCAATTATTGTTAGAGTAGATCTAACAATGAATCCTTTAAAAAATTTATACCTTGGAGAAAAAGGATCCACACAGCTCTTGGGCCCTATACCATCTTGTGGCAACATAGTCCTGCACTTCATCAAATATATACATCTTAAAAATGGGAAATTTACTAACTAAAGTACAACAATCAAAATCAAACAGAGAATTCAACAGAAACCCTGTCAAACCAGATATAACAATATAGAAACTTATTAGATTTGGATCTGTATAATATAGATTTAAAATAGTATACCGTCGTCGAGAAGATTGTTGTGGGCATGTCATTGGAGGCAACTCTTGCTAAGCCAAAGTCACATATTTTTAGCCTGCAATCAGCGTTTGCCAAAACATTCTTCGGTTTCAAATCCCGATGATACACATTTGCTACAAGAACATAAAATTGACAAATTAGAGAACAGAATTCACATTTCTTCTTCCATACTAAGTTCCCTGAAATGGGAAGGTTCTTCACAGTCACAATAGATTCTTAAAAACGTAGTTAAAACTTAAAAGGAATATTTGAACAGGATCGATTTCCTAAACTAGATACCCTTTAGTACAAAAACGAGAAAGAAGCATATACACTTCACAAAATACTAAAATATATATTTTTGGAAGTGAATAAAGCACAATTGCAATGTGCAACTGCCGGAAATGATTTGTAAATACAATGCATGGGGCAAGTACAGAGATCAAAATTGTGAATCCTCAAATTGACTAACTCTTGTAGTTACAGATGAAAATTTGAGCATTTGAAGATTGAACCATTATTCTGGAGGATTGATTTCTAATCACTGAATCAAACTAAACTGGTTTGAGGGTTAACGGGCCACATATGTCAAATTGTGGTAAAAAAATTGATCCTTAGACTTGTGAACAATTACAAAACAACAATGGGCCCCCTATGGCTATAGTCGACATTACCATGGTGAAATAAATAGCGACTTCAATCAAGAGTATAAATAGCTGATGTGCCAGAAAATGATTAAAATAATTATTGTTTAATAACTTGTATATTGCACTTGGATTGTCAATACATTTGTAATGCAGAAATACATAGAAAGAAAAGAGCATACAGAATGATCTCATGGTTCAGATTGTTTTGTCTATAAAATTGGACGAAGGCAAAAAGGAGATAGGCTAGCTGCTATACATACATATTAATTTTGACACAGTAATTATGCGTTAAAAAATAGTGAGAATAAATTAAAATTAGATGAAACCCCTGCAACATAATAGCAAAAATCAAAAATTTTAACAGAAAAGTAACCGAATATTGCCTACTCACATAAACAACCCATATATCTAGTGAATATAGTAAGAAATGAGCATGCATACACCCTTTCCGAGGTTTAGAGTTTAAACTTATTTAGAAATAAGAATATTAGCAAAAGAAAGCTACCAGTATGTATGTACTTCAGAGCTCGTAGAAGCTGGTACAAGAAAATATATAATGTTCATAATTTGCCTTAATAACTTGTTGTAGATCTGATTCCATAAGTCCAAATACCACATAAATGTCTTTGAATTCCTGTCTAGAGGGCGGTAACATAATGTGCTTGATTTCGACAATATCAGGATGCCGCAGCAGCCTCAAGCCTAATTTCACGTAAAATCCGGGTTGCATCAGAAATATGTTCAAAGATATCATTTTTTTTTAATTGCAATTTTCTCCCTAGTGTGAGTATCAATTGCAGAGCATACAACACCGTAGCTCCCTTTTCCTATAACCTCCTGAATCTTGTCAAGACTTGCTTCACCATATTCGGTGAAAAACTCAACCTCTGTAGGGGTCTACATCAGGTTAATTGCATCACAATCAGATTTTAAACCTTACATCATCTTCATAAAATGTGATCTGTGATAGAAACCTGAATATTTGAGTAAGAAGCGGACAATAAGATCTAATAGCAAGAAAAATATTAAGCAGAGCAAAATAACAGGTACGATCTAGGCCTGAAATTTCCATGCCCAGATTTTCTCCTAGATGAAAGAAAGCTAACAACATTCCCTTAAAAGCATGAAAACGGTATCGAAATTGAACCACTGTGAGTAGTGACAATTCCAAAGGTTGCTTCATTGAACACTAGCAGCTAAAACATATAGAAGAGTAGGAACATTGGGTTTGAACAAGCCTATGTAATTCACAATTATGAGATATTTCATTATTGGGACATCGGGAAATAAATTATTTTCCAGCTAAACATCAAGGAAAGCATTATCAGTACCATACATGACTTAATGCCTATGACCTCATTTTAAAAAGGTACAGCTATAACTAAAAATTTGAATGGAGGCTTGAACCAAACTTCAAAGTATTACCCGAGCTGATTTATCTTCATGGCAAAGTAGGATGTTCGGTTAAAATTTTAAACGGAGACCTGAACCAAACTTCAAAGTATTGCCTGAACTGATTTATCTTCATGGCAAAGTAGGATGTTTAGTTAAAATTTTAAAAACAAACTGAATGAGAAAGATTTGCCATCCTTTGTTCGAATACAATAACAAACCAAAAAAGTGGGATCAATTTAAGCCTATAAGGAACTAAACATGCAAAATATGAGACGATGGAACTATCCTTGCCTCAAAACAGTAGAAAGCAGAATTCCCTAACATTTGGGTGAAAATTTAGTGTTCTTCAAAGAGGCATGTGAAGCATAACTGGAGGAAAATAATATTTTGCCTAAGATTGTGAAGGTGAACACCCATGAATTGACAGTCAATGAAAAGGTCCAATGCATCAACCACCTGGGTAAAATAAAAAACGACCACAATAAGCTGGATTCTTTAGGTCAACGCATGTCCAGATGTCCATATCTCTATACAGTCTGTTATAGCACACAGACCTTTGTGATCAAATCCATGATTTAAATGACATAATTGATGAAGAGATTTCGATTTTCAAGACTAAATGCATGATTTTCCTTCTATAATTTGAATAGATGCAAACAAGGAAATGCGACCATGCATAATGTGGCATGTTCTAAAGGGGAAATGCTTTACGTCAAGAAACGGAAGGGAGTCCGAAACATAATATTCTAAAACCGTTACAGTTATTAGATGCCAAACATGACAAAAAACACCTCCCAACTGAAACGGGTCGTGATGCTTGAAAGGCCATTCCATAGTATGGCTTCAGTTAATTTCCTCTTTAAAAGGGAAAACTATGATAATATTTTTTGATCAAAGAAGGGCAATGCATATTCAGTGTCAATGAAAACAAATTTTGATGAGTTACATAACAAGGAGCCCTTCAGATTAAAGGGAAAGTCGCAATCATTAATGATAGGTGAAAGGTAAGTGATAACCTTACCTTCTAGTTAGGTAAGACAACCACAAGCAAAAAACGGTCCACAAGTCTGACCTCAAGAGATTTCATGACATTTTTAACAAATAAGGTTAATCGATATCAACAATATACCGATACCCACCTCTTGCTATTCCATGGAGTCATTTCAATTTTAGAGTATCGGAATATCAATCCACATGCAGAACATGGTCTTACCCAACATGAAATGGGGGTGTACCTCAGTACTAAAGGAGCCCAACGACAGGGGGCGAGACCTATATTTGTTTCACATCCTGTTAAATTTTTAACACAAGAACGAAAACAACATGGGCCCTAATGCCAAAGGATAATTCTGGCAATGTGACACTGTATTCTCCATCTGCTGCAGAACATCCAGCTTATAAGAATCCCCTACGACACACTTAGACATTGAAGAATTTTCTTAATGGATGATAAGGAAAACACATACATATGCATCTGTGTAATTTGGAGGTCCGATCGGTATAAAACTATGGTTTTGGTAGCCTTTAACCACCAAACTAAAAACAAAGAAGATGTCAATAATTATGTTCATGAACACATAAGTAAATAACAACCAGTAACTATGTTCTTGACTACATAACTAAATAACATCCAGCAAACTGAAAGTTGTTGGGTGCAAACTCCATTTCAGTTTTTTCCCTATGAATCGTGGAGATAGTGCCTATAACAATTTCCTAACCCATTTCAATGCCTTTATTTGCCATTACAAACACCATGAACATCTGATTGTTCATGTATCCTCAGATCAAAACAATTTTTTACAAGAGCTTAGTTGTCTGTAAAGTTCAATACTTGTACTCAACTCAGATGCATTGTCCCCTCCATAATGGAATGCATCATGGATTCAAATGGCTTCATCCTTGGAGGGATTAGTTGTTTTCAAGAGAATATTATTCAAAGAAATCATAAATGCATCATGGAAAACCTTAAATATTGAATCTGTGTCACCATAGACCAAAGCAGGCATAATTTTCTGGAATATGGTCTTTCTCATTTCCTTCGTCTGTTCCTCTGGGATTTTTTGAAGAGCCTCTATCACATTTATATTCTTTTCTTCAACTATCTTAGACATAGAATTGTTTGGACTAGTACTAACTTAGAGGGGGCATGACATTCATGGCACTCTCGTCACATCTATCATTCTTTCAAATCCCTCCCTCTAATTATTTGTTGTGGGGTCTAGCTAGCTAGGCACGAGGTGATTTTCATGGATAAGGTTTCTTTCCCCTGTCACAAAACTGATGAGGTGTTGGTTATCTTACTTCCACCAAGGAAATGACTCTACTTCCCCCTAGGTGATTACCCTAGAAAGTATTAGTTTTCAAATTTATTGGGTTATTTTGATGGAGCTTCCGTAGACAATTGCCATTAGTGTGGTGGTGGTTTTATTTTATTTCTCTCCCCTTCCCACTTCTTTAAATTTAAAATCAAATTGGGTCCGAGAGCAAGTTGCCTATAAAAACTTGTTCTTGTTCACGAAAGAGAAAGGGTGCTCACATATACACATCATTAGGGACTTAGAGCTATCCATCAACTGACTCACTTGCATAAACATTTACCTTACTCCTATTATTGAAGAGATTATTTAGATGGTTGATTATTTTTCTTCTTTCTCTTGTTTACATATTTACAGAGAAAAGAACATTCATTCACAATTCTTATCTCAGGATTGCCTTGAGAGGGAAAAAGTGATTCTAATAGAGCAGATCAATGATCAGTCCATCGAGTCTTCATGTTACATTTAAGGGGCTTGGTTTTTTGTTTTAAGTAGAGGATAGCTTTGATATCTATATTTTTCACCATCATTTCTCATGAATATACATGTTTTTTAATCTTTAGCGGTTTTTAGTTGCACAATGGTTCTGGTTTCGACATTAACTATTTTCTTATGGGATGTTGATCTCATTAATTATTATCTATGATATATATATAGGATAGTTAGTTATGTTCTCTCTTCATTAGTATATACATTGTCACCGATTTTTTCACAAACTATTATTATGCTCAAAGTGTAAGCCTCTTGGTTGGTGATATTTTTATGTAGCTTAGTTACTCAGTAAAATATTTATACCCTATGAAAGTACACTATTTTGCAGCTGTTTAGTTTTTTTCATAAATACAATCCTCAAGTGATTGTACAAAACGTACTTTTCATTCATTAATTAGAAATAAAATTACTTGTTTTTTCCTTCATAGAAAAGAAAAAAATTTAAAGTTTAAAATAAACAACTTTAAATAAAATTGTCTATAGATAACTCTTCCGAATTTTATAAGTTAATTACTCTTCTAAATAACAAGGAAAAAATCAGTAAAACCTTAAAATTTCAAAAACCTAATTCTTATAACAACAAAAAAAATTCAATGATAACTTAAAATTTCAAAAACCTAATTATCATAAATCAATAAATATAATAAATAAAACTGTGTTTACATAGATAAATATAACTTATTTCTCTCTGCGTTTGCCCAAGACTTTTCCCAAACACAGCATCTTGGTAACTTGCATTTAAATCTGTTCCATTTCTTGCTTCATTAAACATGCCATATACTAAATTAATGTTAAAGCATTCCCTGCAATCCCTCTCTTCTTTGAACCGCAGATTTTGCATTACCCAGCTACCAAGTCACTAATGGAATCATTGGTTAGATGCAGGAGCCGAACGAGTGTGAGCGGATGACACAGAAGACGATGCGGTTGCAGACGCATGTGGTGATCCAGAACTCATGATTTTGGTGGTCTGGGAAAGATAGGAACTCACAAAATCAGGCTTTGTGGGATCCGGTAAGTACGTCATGGAATCAGTTGAAAGCATCAAAGAGACCGTACACATCGCTGGACGAAGATGGGATTCGGTTTGTGTACACAGATGTCCAATCTGAATGCATTTCAACACTTGCTGCTCATCGCACATTTCAATTATGGCTGGATCAATTAGTTGCATAGTATTTTCTCCATCGTATGATCTCCATGCCTGCATTAACACAACGGACATATTCACAAGATGGGTGGTGAAATCCTAGCTAGTGTAAAACCATCTTGTGAAATCCTAGCTAGTGTAAATGTTTTATAAGAACGGTTTTAAGGATGTAGTTTAATGGTTAGGTGACCAAGTTAGTTTAATAGTTAAGTGACAAGGTTGAATTTCAATAAATATAAAAACTTTCATACTATATAAAAAAATCATGATTCCTTACCTTCTTACCTATACTAAAAGAATCCAAGACAAAACTATATAGGTATGAAGAACCTGACATAATGAAATTAAAGTAAATATGTTGAATTCAGGATAGGACAGAAACATTATCTCACCCATCCTAAAAGAATCTGAATTTCAGGCGACAGATTGTAACCCGTGTTCTTTCTTCCCGAGATGATTTCCAAGAGAAGAACGTCAAAGCTATAAATATCAGCTTTCGTAGATAATTGTCCCCGCAGAGCATCCTCTAGTGGCATATACCCGTTGCATATCCAATGTAAAATGTCAAAGATTACATATTGAGGTAAAAAACAATAGAACTGTATAAGCATCAGTTATGAGCAAAGCAATTGTGATTGTAAATCTTAGAAAGTAAAAGTTTAACTGAAAATGCAATTCTTGAAAAAGAAAAAAAAGATGCATAAATTACAATTACAATAGTGTCAAAGAAAACAAAGATGGCATAAAGTAGAATTACAATACTGTGAATCCTCTTGAAATAAAATCAGCATGAGTAAAGCTTATGCATTGATAGTGTATGAGAGCGATGTTGTATTGAAATCTTACTAAGTCCCAGCAACAACCCCTGTGCTGATGTGAGTTTCATCTTCAGGGAAAAGCCTTGCTAAGCCGAAATCTGCTATCTTTGGATTCAGTTGTTCGTGCAACAACACATTGCTGGCTTTAATGTCCCGATGAATAATCCGCAGCAGAGAATCCTCGTGAAGATAGAGAAGCCCGCGAGCTACTCCCATTATGATGTTGTGACGCTTCATGAAATCAAAATACATCATTCACTGGGTCTATTTCATACATTAACTAAATCGGATTTATATCATTTTTAGTAGGAGGCATACATTAATGAAATCAAAATACTTTATATTCATACATTTACTGGGTCTAGTTATTTCATTTACTGCATCTATTTCATAATTAATGAAATCAAAATACTTTATATTCATACATTTAAAGGATCTATTTATATCATTTACTGTGTATATTTCATACATTTACGAAATCAAAATTGAGAGGCATTCTAGATTTATATCATTAGTAAGACACATACATTAATGAAATCAAAACACTTTATATTTATACATTTACTGGGTCTATTTATATCATTACATTTACGACATCAAGATTGAGTGGCATTTCGATTGCCCATACTTCTGTTAGTGTCAGGTAAATTTTAAATGCCTCGAATACTAAAGGCTATGGTTGAAATCGAAAGTTCACACATTGTTCTAATATTGGGATTTTTGTTACTCTAATTTCTCCTTCGGATTGCCCATACTTCTGTTGGTTTCAGGTAAATTTGAAACGACTAGAATACTAAAAGCTATTGTTGAAATCGAAAGTTGACACATTGTTCTAAGATTGCGATTTTTGTTACTGTAATTTTTCCAGAAAACATGTTCAACAGACTAAGACACTTACATTAACAAAAGTTGTGAGTGATCCTTTCTCACATCAAACCAGGCAACTCGTACTGTAACTTGCGTGGGAGGACAAGGGAAATCATAATGGATGAGCGCAAGAAATGTACACAGCGTATAATCTGAAATGAAATGAAATTAGTGGAAGGGAATTGCACTTCGTGGTTACAGTTGCCGCTAAAGACACATACCGTTCGAAATATTTCCCTATCGATTGCCATTGATGGACCTCCTCGTAGGGGGCAGTGGATTTACACTTGGTGCTATCATTTTATCCTTCACTAGGCGCCTCGCCCACAAGACTCCGCCAGCGCTTCGCTGGAGTCCACGCAGAAGCCCTCGATGCGACGGTGGCCGAAAGGAGCAACGTGCCAACAAAAGGTAAGGATACCGATGACCCAGTTCACGAGTTCTTGAAAAGGGATTACAAGTATGGCTTTGTATCAGATAGTGAATCCGAGTCTATTCCCAAAGGGCTTTCTGAGGAAACTGTTAGGTTAATTTCAGCTAAAAAAGAAGGAAACTGAATGGCTTTTGCAATTCAGACTCAGTGGTTACAGACAGTGGTTAAAAATGGAAGAACCCAAGTGGAAGAACGGATGGGCTGCGTTGGGTAGACGGATTGGCTAGGTAGACGTATCGGCTGCGAGGTAGACGGATGAACCCAAGTGGAAGAACGGACGGGCTGCGCTGGGTAGACGGACTGGCTAGGTAGACGGATGGGCTACGAGGTAGAAGGATGGGTTGCGCTGTTTTTTTAATGAATTTTTGGATGGCAGAGAATTTTGGATGGCATAGAATTGTTCAATCGTTTAACAATAGATCTAACGGTTAAGATTAGGACAGGTAGACATTTAGGGGAGTTCATTTCAGAGGGAAACGCCTTATGGCGTAATAATAATAATAATTATTATTATTATTATGCCCTACAGTCTAAGAATGGGACAACTAAGAATTACTTCTTACATCATTTTAAACAAATTATGAAAATAGTACTTTAAACAATGTATACATATTTTTTCATTTAGGTTTAATAATTCTCAGAAAGTAAACAAATCACCACTGCGTAGTCTTCATGTCTGTCACAACTATTATCAAAACAATTGATCTCCATACATTGGAGGTGATGGTATGATCTTCCTTATCTCACATTATTTTGCCGCAACTAAGTCTTATAGGTGAGAGGTTTTACAGTGGTTGCATTCTTCAATGCTTTATATCATCTGTGTAGAAAATATTATATATATATATATATATATAATATATATATAACTTAGTCAACTTATTAGAATCACAAAGGAAGGATTATTCACGCCATTTTTACCTCCAGAAGTTTGGTGGCACGATCCTCCTTATTTTCTATTTATAGTTGAGGGTAAGAATTCTTTTACTTATGGCCTTACTTTAGGCTTAATTCTCATAGTTGGAGATCGGGATAGCTCATCCCAAACTGAGCTTAGTTATTTATGTGTAACTCATACTCTTGACCATAAGGTAAGAATTATCCTTCCCTACCCTTATCCCTTCATGACTCAGAGATATGATACAACGTATGGCATTTTTATCCATAGATGATCATCAACTAAACACTACTAGATAGATACCCCATCTAATGAAAGAAACAACGTTAAAATTTTGATGGAAAAGCAACCCATCGTTTGCTTTTACTCATACACTGAGATAGTTAGCATTTTTACTAGCATTTTATAACCATCCTGTGTTTTTATTCCATGGTATACAACATTAAATAAATGGAATTTGGCTTTTCCTACCTCTTCGTAGTGCAATTAGAAACCACAATCAACCAATGTTTCATGTTGGGAAATTTTTTCCTTAATTATTCAATGTGTTTTTTCCTTCACTCTGAAGGCTAGCGAACAAGGGAAACAAAAACCACTTATCCTACTTACTTTCCTCCCTTACTATAGCCCTCGATTGGTGGAATCTTACTATGATTCATGATGACTTACACTAGCATATCATGGGTGCCTCTCTACATGCATTTTTATATGATTAATTTCCCAACCCCCTTTAGCTTGATGATCAACCTGATTGAAGATTGTAATAGTGGAAGGGGAATTTATGTTTATGTGATTTTAAAGGGTGTTTTTTCTAAACCCATCATCGTATCTTTCTTACCATGGAGATTAAAACAAAAATTTCTAACTTCATCGAAAGTCACACAAGCTTAAAACAACCCCTCAAATAACATTATCACCTCACACAACTAATAAAAATTCCCTTGTTTCATCACCTAGATATTACTACCTTGTATGCACATGCCAAGATGCACGTTAGCCACTATGGTTTCTTTCAAAATCTTCCTAGATGCCTTCGATTTCAAAAGGTGAAGGAAGAAATGAAGAACAAAGTGCGTTGCCGACATGGTTTCCCCGTCAGCCCAGTTGTCATTGTGGAAAGGGTTGTGGTGGATGCTTCATTGGCATCAGTTTCTCACTATTGGAATTTCATTTGCATTCAATCTACCTACCAAGGCTTCTCATCATTCCGCATCATACTCCCACAACAGTGTGTGCCCATAGGCAAGGACCCATGCATGAATAATATGGGAATTATAACTTATTTGACCCTATCTAATGTCTCCAGAGTTCATCATTATACAAGGTAGGGATCAATGTAGTTTACTTCCCATAGAGATATTATTTGTCCTCACATGCGACCCTTCAAACAAGGTGATGAATACCTTATTACATCTTTTCATTCAGAGAAATTAGGTGGCTCGTCTTCTCATAAATTATTGAAGTTTGGCCAGGTTTCTCTCTATCATGTTATTAATGTTGAGATTAAACTCACAGCCTACACTACCTTCTCTTTATAAATGTAAGAGCTCAGGATTCTCATCCAACACATGCTTCCGGCAACCAAGTATGTCACTGTGTTGGAACATGCGAAGTATATCACAGACACAGTTATGTATATGCCTACACTGGCTTCATGAGGAAGAGACATATGGGTTCATATCTTCATTTAAATCATATACCCAACATAGGATAATATATGGTCCAATGATATATGTTCGAGGACGGTTCCTCTAAATATTAGGCGTACTATTTCATTGATATTGACATGCAACTTGTAATTGAACACTATTATAACCAATAAGTATTTCTTAATCATGAACTCATCTCGTCCCCTTTTTCCCCTCCCCCTTTTATTTTTAGTGATTTTCGTTTTTTGGTTGTGCTCCCCTTTTCGTCCTCCTAAGGTTTCTCCTTTGGTTAAATCTTCTCTTATTGTCCTGTTCTAGTCCTTCTAGTAATTAATATATGTCACTTGTTCTATTTTTATTAATTTTTCCTTTTTCATGGTTTTTGTATTTGTTAGAAAGGTTTTTTCCTTGTCCCTATGAACAAAATTAGAAATTAATTTTAACCATTCCTTAATAATAATTTATCCCCTTGTATTATTTTTATTTTTATGTATTTTCAATTTTTATTTTTATTTATTTATTTATTTAATTTAATAATTTAATTTAATTAATATTTAGTTTAATATATATAATATATATATATATATTATATAGATATATTATTTTTATTTATTTTATTTTTTATGAATTAAATTAGATTAAGTGATTCTTTATATCTATTTAACATAAATAATATAATATTATTTGAATATCGTTTTTATATTTTTTATATTTTGATTTTATTGTTTTTTAATATGATGTTCCCGTTTTTATACTCTCCTTTTTTCATTTATTCTTTATTTAATTATTATTGATTTTATATATATTATTATTATTAATTATTGTTTTTGTTAAATAGCTAATTTATTTTCTCGTTCTAATTGATTGATTAAGCACTATACTAATTTTATCTTAACAACCGGGTAATATATTTAACATACATTTAATACTATGACATATACTATAAATAGGTCCTTTCCCCAGTTATATATTTTTATTTATTAAATAGTACCGTTTTGCTAACCCTATAAAAACCAATTAGAATATTATTAATTATTAATGTATTATATATATATATAATAATATATATATATATATAATTAGGGTTTGGGTAACTAATTCAACAAGTTCCTTTAAAAATATATATAATATTAAATTAATAATAATTCTTTGACCATGGTCCTAAAGTCAAAATTAGTTGTTGGTCTTGTTAACTCTTGGAGGCTATGCTCAGTCTATTTAACTTGCTAAGCTGGATCTGTTTCTTCAACTTGTCGTGACGATGAACCACACTGGTTGGTTCGAAACGTGTCGACAAATGTTTTCTTCATGTGATTTTCACTGCAACCCTTCTTATAATTGATATGGATCACAAAAGCGTCAATTCAATAATCATACTAACACATAAGCCAATATGGGGAAGCATATCCAAGATTGAATCAAATAAAATAATCACATGAACGGTAAGAGACTGACATACAAAACATTCCATGCATGTGAATCCATCTAAAACAATCACTTGGAGTGAGGAGAACCACCACACAACCACGAATCACCTCTAATTCCACCCGAGTCAAAGTTCTTGCAAGGGATAAACTATCCTCAATTGATCAATGCGCTCACTATTTAATATCCTCTTTCATGATTTAATTTCCATTAGTAGCCTATTGCTTTTATGGATTTTTTTCATTTTCCTAGGTATTTTTCAGAAAATCTTGTGTTTATCTCCCACGAGGATTTTCCTCATAAAAGCTTGCCTTTATCTCCCTCAAAGCTCTTATGTCCGATGGATCTTTATCTCCCATCCATCCGATGGATCTCCAATCCATTCATGCTTATCTAGAATCACATCTAGAAGCATTATCATGAAAGATTCACCTCTATCCCATTCCTCAATGGGATTTGGTAATGATCTCCTCTCTCTTGGTGCTCGAGCCTCCAAGTGATTTATTTTATTAATTTATTTATTAACACATTTTCTTTTCATATCACATATCACCTAGCTCTCCTCATCTTAGGTTTAGAATAGTTTAACCCAAAAAGGAGGGTATCACACCTAGCTTTCCTTCGCTTAGGTTTACAACTCTTTAACACATAAGGGAGGATATCACACCTAGCTTTAACTCAGCTTAGGTTTACAACAATTTAGCACACAAGGGACGGGTATTACATATTCAAATACAATTTTAATTGTGTATGCATGAATTATTTTTCACTATTTTATGGCATATGCATTGATGACATTAACAAACGTAAAAGTCTTTAGTTTCATGTCTTAGGTTTCATTTGAGAAAAAAAGTTTAGTAACATCTTTATAATACATATTTTGTGCATACTGCAAAATCATGTATGATTGAGTATGAACATCCCCTATTTTAACAAGACATTTTAGGAACCATCCAGCCTCTTGTTTTACTATGGAGCATGTGAGAATTTATCCAACCTATTGTTTTACTATGGAGCATGTAAGAATTTACTAGTATTTTAGCAATCCTATTTTTATTTTATTTATGTTAATGAATGAAAATACATACTTTATCTTTTGGAATATGAATAATAATCTCTTTATAATATTGATTCTCCTTGACCCCATATATATAAACACACTTTTATCAATATTTTTCTTTCATAAAGTGATTTCCTTTTTTATTTCACAATGATTTACCCAAGACTTGGCATCTTTGTGCCACCTTTGGCTGAGGAAGAGTAGATATTAACTTATGTTTGAAGTAATTTTAGGATACCTTTTTTCTTCCAAGCTATTTATATTGTTCACATATTATGGTGTGTACCTACTTATAGTTATTTTCTCAATGGAGGAAAGATGCACTTCTATGAGGAAGATATGATAAACTATATTTACTTTAATTTTGAGATTTTGAGTTATGAAACACTATTGACTAAGTTCAAAGTAATTTTAGAATACCTTTTTGTCTTCCATATTATTTAACTTGTTCACATGTGTTAGGTACATACTTATAGTTGTTTTCACAATGGACGAAATATTCACTTCTATTTGGTGTAGAATATTTAACACAATTAGCACACATAAAAAATATCAAAAACATAGAAAAGGTGGAAAAGTCCTCTGCCTTATTGTATTCCTCTCCTGATGTAATCCAATGTACAAACAATGATAATAGTACAAATAAATACATGAGGAAGTTTTTCTCAAGATAGTGTGTCTATCTTAGACACTATGGTTGAGAAAATATCTCAACAACATAGTAATCTAGGAGCCTAACTAGTTGGGGAGAATCTCTCAACCATCTAGGCCTAAAGAGATTGATACCCATGAGGAAGAAACTCAATATAGAAATGTGGGATTAAATCCTATATTTCATGATTTTAATTAATTTAATTATTTAGACTTAGAATTTTTTTAACATATGAGAGTGAGGTCAACATTCCCCCCCCCCCATGATAAGTCCAAAATAAGAACCTGGTACCATCTCCAAGTCCTCATGTTGAAAGTGTTGATCCTAAAAAAACATTGCTTGAAAAACTACCAAATATATATGCTGAAAAAACTCAACTTTGAAGAGAACATGAATCAGCTGCAAGTCTGATTCATCTTTGAAATTTCCTTTATGACTCCATCATGTGCCAAGATGCAAAATGATCCATATGTCCTTTGCTTTCAATTAGCATCATTTGTCCACTAAAAAAATGTTGATGATACCCACTGGTGAAATTTGTTTGTCCACTCACAAAATATTGAGAATGCCCACTAGCAAATTTGTTGATCTTGAAACTTGTTGGGTTGTGTTATATTCTTTCCATGACTAACCCACGTAGTTAACCGGGGGGTTAGAGGGGGGGTCAAATGTTGTTTGAGGCATACCCATAACCCCACTTTATGGGGTTTGGGGTAGCGGCCTAGAAAATTTTGGTTTTGGAACCTATGTTAGGTTGGCGGACCAACCTATGGTTTTGTGCATGATTTTCACACATGTTTTTGGACGCGATGGTTTTCAGTTGATGCTATTGGATGATTCGGCATGTATATATATGTATTGTAACATTGAAAGGAACATGAAGAAGAATCAAGCTGGTAGTCCTAGTTTTGGGATCCAGGGGAAATCTCTGTGTATATGTGTTTTATGTGTTATGATCTCGCATTATTTATTTTCTTTGTTTTAGAATTCGTATGCATGTAATTTCTGTATTGGGTTAAAACCTACATTTGGTATCAGAGTTGTTTTGGATCCAAGGGGATGCCTTTGTTGCTGAGGGGTTTCGCTCAGGCCTATTTTAGTCCCTGTTCAGTGGGAGATCTGGGAGATCGATTCTGGTGGTAAAGGAAGATGGCGAGCAGTGGAAAGATAGAGATCAAAAAATTTAATGGTCAAAGTTTTGAGTTGTGGAAACTCAAGATGGAGGATCCGTTGGTGGATAAAGATTAGAGGATCACACTAGATCTAGGTACTAAACCAATGGGAGTGTCTGATCAAGAATGGAAGAAGTTGGACTGAAAGGAAAAGAGAACAATATGATTATGTGTCTCAGATTCAATATTACTAAATGTGTCAGGGGAAGCTACAACAAAGGCTTTGTGGGACAAGTTAGGGACTTTGTACCAATCTAGATCTTTAGTGAATAAACTATTCCTACGGAAAAAGCTATATAACCTTAGGATGAAAGATGGAGATTTGGTGACAAAACATCTGAACAAATTTAATACTGTGGTAAGTCACTTATTATCTATTGCTATTAAAATTTCAGATGAAGATAAATGCATTAGTTTGTTGTGTTGTCTACGCGATTCATGGGATAGTCTAGTTATTGCAACGAGTAGTAATGCAACTGTCGAAGTTTGATGAAATAGTCTCATCCTTGCTGACAGAGGAGATGAGATGGAAAAACACAAAGAGCTAGAATGGTGATGCCTTGTCTATATGAGGACGATCACATAATAGAAAGAAAAAGAAGTCATCGAGTGGGAGATCTAAATCTAGAGGGAGATCTAAATCTCCAGGAAAACATGTAAAGGTGGTGTGCTAGAAATGCGGAAAGGAAGGGCACTACAAAAAGGGATGATAAATCTAAAGCTCCTGTTAAAGGAAAGGGATCTGATGATTCTCCTTCTGTAGAGCCAAAAACCACCTCAAATGAAGGTGGGGATATGTACTTGGATTCTTCAAGTACACGTGTAGACCACGAGGCATGGTTGATTGACTCAGGTGCATCATTTCATTTCACTCCCCATAGAGAGTGGTTCTATGAATATGAGAAATATGATGGTGGTGATGTCTTCTTGGGGGATGACACGAAGGCTATAATCATTGGTCGTGGAAAAGTAAAGTTGAAGTTGCAAGGTGGAAGAGTTAGAACACTTCCTGGTGTTCTGCATATTCTTGCATTAGTCAGAAATTTGATTTCTGTTAGCAAGCTCGATGATGCAGGTGTAAAAACAATGTTCAAGAAGGATACCTGCAAGATGGTTCAGGGAGGACTGGTATTTATGTGGGCTGTTCAGATTGGATATATGTACAAGCTACAAGGTAGCATGGTTGTTGATGGGTGCAACAGTTCTGTGTTTCTTGAAAGTGGAGTAGAAAATCTAGTGGTCTTTGGAGAGAAAACCATATTTTGGCATCAAAGGCTTGGACATATTGGAAAGAAGGGCCTTCGAATACTTCATGGTAAAGGCATGGTAGAAGGTATGAGTAATAGCTCTCTGGAATTTGATTTGTGTGAAAATTGTGTATATGGGAAACAGAATCGGGTGAGTTTCCCCTCTGGTAGAAAGAGGGAAAAACAGATATTAGAGCTTGTGCACAGTGATGTGTTTGGACCTCTGAAGGTTCCATCACTAGGTAAGTCTGTGTATTATGTATCATTTATAGATGACTTCTCAAGGAATACATGGATATATTTCGTTAAGAAGAGATCTAAAGTCTTTGACAGGTTTAAAGAATTTAAGGCTCTGGTGGAAAACTAGACAGAGAAGAAGGTAAAGGTGTTGAGGACAGATAACAGTGGAGAGTTTTGTAGTAAGGAATTTGAAGAATACTGTAAGAAGTGTGGTATATCATGATAGAAGACTACACCATATACACCTCAGCAAAATGGAGTTCTAGAAAGAATGAATAAGACATTGATGGAAAGGGCAAGAAGCATGCGCAGTGGTGTCGGGTTAGGACAGGAATTCTAGGCAAAGGTGGTGGAGACAGCATAAACAGATCACCTTCATCAGCATTGGAGGATAAGACTCCACAAGAGGTATGGACTCGTAAGAAACCCTCTCTTTCACATCTAAGGGTATTTGGATATGATGAATATGTACATGTTCCAAAGGAGAAAAGAACCAAGTTGGATAGTAAATCTAAAAAGTGAATCTTTATTAGGTATAAGGATGGTTTAAAGGGTTATAAGCTTTGGAACCAAGTAACAAGAAAGGTTGTGTACAGCCGAGATGTGGTGTTCAGAGAGGTGAAAGATGTTATTAAACATGAAGTTCAACCAAAGGAAGTTCAGAAGATAGAGTTTGAGATAAAGGAGGAAGAATTAGACTCTACAGCAGAGGAGGAATGAGAAGATGAAGAGCCACAAACTTCGGTTGTGAGAATATCAGTTCGAGAAAGAAGGCGACTAGAAAGGTATAATCCATCTACTTTCTGTTGAAATTTTGCTTTGTCTGTTACTGATGATGATCCTAGAACTGTGAAGGAAGTAGTGGATTCAGAGGATGGGAAACTTTGGAAAGAGGTCATGGTTGATGAAATGATATCTTTGAACAAAAATGAGGCTTGGAATCTAGTCGAGTTGTCGGCTGGAAGGAAACCCATTGGCAGAAAATGGGTGTCAAAAAAGAAGACAAATGCAGAAGGAAAAGTGGAGAAATGCAAAGCTCGGTTGGTAGAAAAAGGCTATTCCCATGTGCCAGGAATTGATTTTGATGGTATTTTTTTCTCCTGTTGCCAAGGTAACTTTTATTAGATTACTTTTATCTGTTGCTGATGCTTTTGATTTTGAGGTCAAACAAATGGATGTGAAGACAACATTTCTTCACAGGGATCTAGAAAAGGAGATGCACATGAAGCAACCTGAAGGCTTTGATGTGAGGGTTAAGAAAGAATTGGTATGCAAGTTAAAGAAGTTTGTGTATGGGTTAAAATAGTCACCAAGGATGTGGTATCTGAAATTTGATACATTTATACGGGGACTTGGCTTCATCAGAATCAAAGAAAATCATTGTGTGTATTTTAAATTAATTGGTGACCATGTTATTTATCTGGTCTTGTATGTGGATGATATGTTGCTGGTTGGAAATGACAAAGAAATTATCCAGGATTTGAAGACCCAATTTTCCTCCAAATTTGACATGAAAGATCTTGGTGCTGCAAACTATATTTTGGGCATGGAAATTAGGAGAGATCATGAAAAGAGGAACTTCTAGTTAAACCAGAGGAAGTATGTTGAGACAATACTACAGAGGTTTAATCTGCAGGATAGTAAACTGGTGAAGGTTACTATTCTTGTAGGTGTGAGGTTATCTGCTGAACAGTGTCCCAAGACACAAGAAGAGGAAGAGGATATGTCCCGTGTTCCATATGCAAGTGTAGTCAGTAGCCTAATGTATGCAATGGTCTATACTAGACTAGACGTTTCACACACAGTGGGAGTATTGAGTAGGTTTATGTTAAAACCAAGGAAGAAGCATTAGACAGTAGTGAAGCGAGTTTTTAGGTATTTGTGTGGCACTAGTGATTATGGTTTTTCCTACCAAGGAAGACCAAGATTGGACAGAGTGTTGGATATTCATGGCTGAGTTGATGCAGACTGGGCTGGAGATCTGGATCAGAGAAGATCTACAAGTGGGTATGTGTTTAACCTATTTGGAGGTGCAGTCAGTTGGATGAGTAAGAAACAATCTGTAGTGGCACTATCAACTACAGAGGTAGAATACATGGCAGCCACTCATGCAAGCAAGGATGTAGTTTGGCTGCAGAGATTGTGTTCAAGTATGGGGTTATTATACGAAGCTATAACGATAGACTGTGATAGCCGAAGTGTAATTTTCTTGGCAAAGAACCCCACATATCATTCAAAGACAAAGCACATTGATGTTCAATATCACTTTGCGAGGGATATGATAAAAGACAGAAAGGTGTTGCTGGTAAAGGTGGACACTTTGAAGAATACTGCAGATGCATTGACAAAATCTGTGAGCTCTGAGAAGTTCTCCTGGTGTAGAGAAACAATGAGCGTTTCAGGGCTGGAAAAATAACTAAGCTCTCTTGTGGCCCCCTGTGGAATGAAAACAACAAGTGGGAGAATGTTCGGTTGTGTTATATTCTTTCCATGACTAGCCCATGTAGTTAACTGGGGGGGTTAGAGGGGGTGTTACATGGGGTTTGAGGCATATCTGTAACCTCACTTTATGGGGTCTGGGTCAGCGCTCTAGAAAATTTTGGTTTTGGAACCTATGTTAGGATGGGCGGACCCACATATGGTTTTGTGCATTATTTTCCCACATGTTTTTTGGACAAAATAGTTTTCAGTCCATGGTATTGGACAGAATGGTTTTCGGTCCATGGTATTGGATGCTTCGGCATGTATAAATATGCATTGTAACATTGAAAGGAACATAATGAAAAATCAAGCTGGTAGTTCTGGTTTTGGGATCCACGGGAATATCTTTGTGTATATGTGTTTTATGTGTTATGATCTCGCATTATTTATTTTCTCTGTTTTAGAATTAGTATGCATGTAATTTTTGTACGAGGTTAAAACCTACAAAACTTCCCACTGGCTAATTTGATGTTGATGAATGCCCATTGGCCAATTTGACGATGCCCACTGGATGATTTGTTGATGATGCCCACTCGTTGATTTGAAGATGGCCACTGGCTGCTTTTGATGATGTTGTCTAGCTTTTCATTTTGAAAACCACCGTAATTTTCATTATCATTTCCCCCCTTTGTCAGCTGAAAGGAAAAACAGTTATTTTCACTTGATTTCTGAACTTTGCCCCCTTTCAGGTGCATGAGACTAGCATCTTCAATTGAATGTTGGCTGCAATAGGTGAGATTGAATTTTGTTGTAAAACTTACAATCATTTTACTAATGACGAACATTCCCAAGGATCAATCCATGCATAATAGATCTTTAATCTGGCGGATTGGTCTTGTTTGCAACATTTCTCTGATGAATGATTCTGCTTTCCACAATGGTGACAAGGATGGAGATCAAAACAATGATCTTCCATGCAACCTTTTCTTTGATAATGTTTGCATTTAGGTTTGTCTTCAACTTTCACATGGCTTGTTGATGTTATTTGATCAAGAAATTCCGAACTAATGAAATTGATCGGCTTAGAATAATCGGGCATATGCAAGTTTTTTTTATCTTTGTCATATCCTAATCCTAGTCGATTGTTGTTACTTTGGAGTTCTTCCCACGACTTGATGATTGGTTTTGTTATTGGGAAATCTAGTGTCTATGCAGAGCTACTAGTCCCACTAAGACGGATAGCTATCTTAGAAACAAACAGATTAAAGTTACTTTCATTTTCCTTTATGAGAAGTAGATAGGAGAGCATCAAAGAATACCGACATAAATCTTTTGCTCAATTCCTTGCTTGTTCCTTCTCCTCACCGATAGGAAGTTGTTGCTCCTCCCTTGACCACTCCGCTTCAAAGAGTACTTGTAAAGTCAAAGCAGCATAATACCTCCAGAGTGTAGAGTTCCACAGTCATAAACAATATAGGACCAAATATATATTGACCACCCATATGCATATATAATCAAACATACAAGAATGTGGAGGAAAAATTGAATAGCTTTATTAATGTGAAGATTAGAAGGGAGGATTACAACCCATATATCTGACCCAACGTCATCCTCCCAGCGTGAAAACCCTTCTTCACCTCATGAAAAGCTTAGATCACCCAACACTATGATGTTCCACCAAGAAACCAGCAACACTTCCTTACAAGATACAAAATTGCAGCCTTTGGATCTCTAGGATGGGAGATCCATATATAGATGATTGAAAGGGAGTGAGTCAGCTTCTGGGATTTTGATTAGTGTCCTCTCTAAAATAGTTCTTGGTTCCACTTGGAGATTGATGATCTCTTACTCATCCTTGGGTGAATTCAGAGAGGCAAGTGTCACAGCAGAAGTTTATGGAAGATTCCATGATCATCCACCTCGCAAAATGTCTCTGCCATTTGTCCATTCTCACCCATCGCACCGTACAGAAGGGCTTTCTAGTATGAATCACACCTTTTACACTCAACAAGTGCTATGCATCACACCCTAAGCATTGAGAAGCCTGTATGGTCCAGTTTTGACCAGTTCTCAGCAGTTTTCTATGGAGTACTTCTGGGAGATGATGTAATCAGCTGACCTTGTTCCTTTAGGGCATGAAACAACACTTTTAGGGACTTAGAAGCCTTGGTTTATGGACATTATGATTGGGGGTTGCAGTGCGCAAAGATGTCTATAATAGTTGCCCCCTAAAGCATGAGGTCATTAATCCTTTGATGTCAGGTGAAATGCTTTACCATGAGGATGTGAGGTTTTTTGAATTGGAAGGTGACCTGTAATAAGATACAACACAATACATTATCTTCATAACATTTTCATGATATAGCTGAGGCGGGCATTCCCATGCTCAACTTTATAAATTAATTTTCATGTACATTGGACAGACAGCCGTCTGTGTGGCAGACTGATGAATCTCATAGAGCCATCATCCTTTGATTCGAATGATCATCTGCGTAGCAATGATGTACACCAATGCCTTTATTTCCTTGAATATATCGCAGCCCGGATGGATGAAACTAGATAGAGGGTCTTCAAACCTGTCAAATCTTTATCCGAAGTACAAATCTATCCATGTGAAAAATGTTCTAGAGTCAAACATGGAAAGACATCGCCTGATTACCAGCTAATGATGTAAGCTATTAACAGGCATGAGAGGAATCACCGATAATGATGATGACCCTCATGGTATGACAGTACAATTCACGTGGTGTGAAAGAGGGACTTGGAGTCAAACACCACGTAAAATCTTTCGGTCGAAGGCCATTGATGTAAACCTATTGCCGGAAGTGAGAAACTTGCAATTGAGGCATGCAAGCTCCAATGTCCTGAAAGGGTTGTCCCTAGGTCAACTTCTTGGATAATGAGCTGATGTCGACAATAAGTGTCCAGTCATAGGAGGGCCTTAACGAATCCCACATCTATGACACAGAACAGAGCAAATGATTTTATGGAGGTGAAAATGATCTAACGATACAGGGTTCAGGGTGGCAGTCATGGTAGAATGAAGAGTGAAGGTACTATGACGGGTGAGACACAAGATGGGTTTGTGAATTCTCTGATCGAATTCTCTTCAACATACTAGCGACACTCAAATGGATTGGTAGCATTAACCCCCAAGATGGATGGTACGGTGGACCAATGGTAGTATGACTGGTGAATGGAATAACCCAACCCGACTCAATCATGGTGATGGAGTGAAAGTGCCATGTTCAAGAGTGACTCGCTACGAATAAAGTTTCTTCAAGTTTTCTTCCAAATTTTCCCCAGTCATTGCTGACCAGTACCTCTTTATTTTTATCAAGCTTGAGGAGCATAAAATATGCTTGTTCTATAATTTTCCTTTTGGGCAAACCCGTCACTATGTTTTAATGATCCTAACGACAGTGAAACTCGTTCTCGTCTACATGGACAAGTTTGAATATATTGGTTTTAATCAATTTAATGACAAAGACAACTCGGTCCTTTTTCAGTTTTAGCAAGTCTGAAAAAGGGATGGAAAGGAAATTCTAGTAATCCTTTTTTGTCATAGTCCCTTAAGTCTGAAAAAGTATAAAATAATATGAAAGGGATGAATTTTCGATCGTTTTAACGAGCCGAACAAGACAAGCGCTCAATCATTTTGTGTAATAATCCCTGAGGTCCAAAAAAATTAAAATCTAGAGGAGGGATAGCACTCCCGGTAGCTTTAACAAGCTAAAGAGGCCAACTGCTCGACAATCTTTTCATATTTTATGAGTCAGATGAAAAGAGCTTAAAGGAGACTTGTTTTTTGAGGAACAAGTGATATTTTCGGGTAGCACCTGATTCCGAGTAAGGTTTGGAATTTTCCAATCACGGTAGTGTCACAAGGATGGTTAACAAAATCACTCTTTGAAGTTATTCCTCAAAAGGGTAAACAATCAAATGGAGGCGAATGATCGGCTAAAACAGAGTGGAGGTGAAGGTGACAACACATCCAAAGCTCAAAAAGCTGATGATAATGCGTTCCCAATGGTTATTTACTAGAGCTTGGTTCATTTTTTAATGAGCTTAAACTCTGGGGGAAACATTTTCTCATTGCTTAGGTTTAATTTTTAACGAGCTTGAACTTCACATAAAAAATACTCGTGCGAATCGTATAATAAGGATGTCTCATCGATAGGTTCAATTTTTAGGGAGCTTGCACCATTCGAAACTTTGCTTTGGATCCTTTCTTTATGTAAGCTAGGAATGACCAATCCTACAAGTTTAAAGGGTTGAGAATCTACAAACTAAGAAAATAAATGGTCATTCTTCACTTGCATGCAAAAAGGTTTGCATGCCCCGAGGTATAGCGAAGTAGGGTTTCCAGATTACCCTTCAATTTGCACACAAAATGTTCGCTCTGTTAGGAAAGGCCTACCCTTTCCAGGTTACCCTTCAATTTGTAGACAAAACATTCGTTCTATCAGGAAAGGCCGACCTGCTAACAGAGGTACCTTATTCGAGTCTAATCCCATCTTCCTACACGGATGAGGGGTCGGACTAGTCATGTATATTTTGCCGAAACCTACCCTATACCTAGCGTTTTCCTACCGAAACAGGCTAGGGTGCATGCCCCCTGGGTTCCATTCATGCCCTCCCAAATTACTCACATTCTTCAGGTGGATGGACTAGAGATTGATCAGACATTCCTTGCATGAAAACACCATTTAGGGATGGTAATTGACTATTTTCTATGTGTGAGCCAGGGAACGAAAGCTGGTCTATGAGCTAGACCACTCTGCCTTCATGTGGAAAACACATTACTCGAAAGAGTGAGGAGACGATGGCTCCCATGGAATAAATATAGTCACTCCCAAGGAGTAGATGGTAATCTAAAGGGCCTTGGACTACCATTATGTTTATGTAAACGGTTTTCCTTCTCAAAGTTATGGGCACATTTGGAAGGATCCCTAACGGTTGACTAGTTCCTTTGTCAAAGCCTGTTAGATTTCGCATCTTAGGCATAAGCGATGGCGAACCAAGCGCTTTCCAAGTATTTGAGGAAAGGATACTCACAGAATCCCCTTCATCTATGATGGTACCAACCATGACCATTCTGTAAGCTTGTGCAATGATTCGAAATGGTACACTAGCTTGTAAACAAGGTCTACCTAGTAGATTCCAGTTGAAGGAAACGACTAGGTTACTCAGAGGTGGGATCGAATAAATGGCTGGGTATGACTCTCATGAACTTCCTTCCCACGGTAAAGGAATGGGTAGATTGCCCCCATGTTCATTAGAGTCTATGTTCATGAAAAGAATTTGAATGGTGTCATTCTCGTTCTCTTCGATGATTGTATCATCTGAAGGTGGACCTTCTGAAGGCAAGACTGGGTCGACTGCCACCTCAACCTTTTGACTTTCATCTGGTATGGGTTCAGTAGGTTTATCTTCAATGGTAGATGCTTCGGCTGACCACAAAGGTGTGTCAGTAAGATTTTCAACTAGTGATGGACTCGGCAAGAGTTTCTTATACCCAGGAGGAAGTTGTAGTGGTGATGCAGGCCGGTTATCCAAGACTCTTTTAGCTTCGTCTAAGAAGGGAAAACACTGGACGACATGATCACCTTCACACAGTTCACAAGGAAATTTACATTTCCTTTTTTGTCCAGATAATTCGCTTTCACTAGTTGAGGGTGTGCTTTCAACATGGTGTTCAGGGGTTGCTGACACCGGATTGTGCAAATGAGGAGACTAGTCCCTTAAGATCCACGGGATGTAAGGACAATATCAATGATAGTGGTCCCCTTTGCAAATGACATAAGGAGATTTAGGCTTCGATAGTGCAGTGTGTGGATTTTTGCTAGATGATGCACGATTACCCCTTTTTGCCTTTGGCTCCTACTTCTTCTTGTCCTTCTTTTCCTTCCCCTTCTTCCCCTTCTCCATTACTTGATTTTTATATTTACCAGCTTCATCAAGCAAAGAGGAAGGAGGAGAAGGAGAAATGGACGAAGTAGAAGGTTGGGGAGTAACTCTAGCATTATCTAGTTTCTGACTTGATTGTTCAAGAATCACGGTGGTTTGAATGACAGAGGTTAAGAAGAGCCATATTGGCAAGCCGATTGTCAATCCTAGGAGGGACAATGTGGCCATATGGGTTGCACCAACATCTCCCCAAGAGGAGAAAGGACTAGAATTTCCTCCAAGGGGAAATCCTTGGTTTGTGGACTCTATTTTTCAACCTAAGACCAACGAGGGAACAATGACATTATTCTGATTAAAATATTTTTTAGATTCTTTGACACAACTTGCTTTTTCAATTTTAAAAAGTCGAGAAAAAACAAAAGATGACTCTAGTCGCCTTCGATTTATAATGAGCCTAAAGTGAAAAGTGCTTAGATGGACCTTTTCCTTTAAGGAGTCTGAAAAGGAATGAAAGAGACTACTTTGGAAATATAGATAGAGGGATTACCAAACCAATCGCAAAATTGTAGAATACTTTTTATGGTACGACAGTCAATCTTCCCGAATGTTTTGTTCAGTACATTGCGATCGATAGGGCAGAAAACACGACTTCCTAAGGATAAATGATATAGCCTATTGTGGTCTCCCAATATATACTTGATGGTATGTGGGAGCACAAGTCCATACTAGCACTTGTTGTCTCAAAGAGGAGGAATCACCCAACCTATGATGAAAGCGATAGTTATCAGGCTTTACGACACTGAAATATGTCTCTAGCCTAGACTTCTAGATGTTGTGCATTAGGTTCCAAAGCATTTTTATGTTCATTGAATTTATCTTACAATTCATCTTTCTTAAGAAGTTTCCCTTTCAGGTTCACCGCGTTATGTAGATATACAATTCCTAAAATGCAATCTAAGATGATAAACAATCGTTTGATCTTCTTCTTGCAATGAAAATCCTAGCTACTAAGGAAAGAGAAATGAGATTATTTTCGCATAGAGAAGAGAGCACCCGCTAGATGCACTGTCCTAAATCAACAAGCAGTTCAAATGCAAATGCATATGCATGTATTTGTTTTCAGCTTTCTTAATGTTTGGATGACAAGAAGAATGCTAAGTACAAATCTAAATCATCTTTTCAAAGCGACAGGGCTAACAATTTTTATTCAAAACATGAAAGGAAGATAATGAAGACACTTTGTGATTTTGAATTGAAAACTGCTTTCGACACTTGAAAAACCACTCATTCAAATCAAATACAAGATTAATTGTATAATCGACCATCAAGAACAATAGGATTCTTTTCTTTAACTGAAAACGACACTTGCGACACTTTCAAATCAAAAGACGACAGTTGGATTATGCTACTGCTTTGTAAAAGAGAACTGTAAATTGTGCATAATACATAAAAACATTCACAATTGTTTGTACTATGGATGTGGAATCATGCAAAGGAAGGGAGTTTCCATAGAGGTATACTGATCATAGACAGCGAAACTCTTGAATAGAGCTGAAGGGAGTGAAGAAAAACCAAAGTCTAAAGGCAAACTTAGCCTTTCTTGACCATCACACTTGTTACACAGGGAATCCAGTATGCTTCCCACCTACTGCACATGGGCGGTGCGATGCATACAGACTTCCTTGAAGCGAGGGTGTGATGGTACCAGTGCGAGACTTTAACTTGGTTCTTGATCATGGTTTGCAGCTCAGTTTGGGGATTTAGGCCAAGCAAGTGATGTTCAGTAAATATAAATCACAGGGGCTGATCTAATGAGGTTACTAGAGTCACCACCAGAGAAATTATGATGTTTGAAAATCGATTGTTCAGTTTATAAAAAAAAACCCGGAGATAGACTGAAGCAGCATTGATCTACTTTGCACTTTCATAGAAAATGTAGTTCGAAGGCTAGCCACCTTGACTTCAGGCTCCATCTATAAGTTTATAAAACAAACAAATATAGATAAGAAAACAATCTATTCGCTCCCCAGCGAAGTCACCATTTTGTTATCGGAAAATCTAGTGTCTATGTAGAGCTCCTAGTCCCACTAAGATGGGTAGCTATCTTAGAAAAAAATATATTAAATTTACTTTTGTTTTCCTTTATGAGAAGTAGATAGGAGAGGATCAAATAATACCGACCTCAATCTTTCGCTCGATTCCTTAGTTGTTCATTCTCCTCACTGACAGGACTTTGTCGCTCGTCCCTTGATCACTCTGCTTTAAAGAGTACATGTAAAGTCAAAGAAGCATAATACCTCTAGAGTGCAGAGATCCACAATCATAAACAATATAGGACTAGATATATATTGACCACACAAATGCATATATAATCAAACATACAAGAATGTGGAGGAAAACTTGAATAACTTTATTCATGTGAAGATTAGAAGAGATGATTACAACCCATAGATCTGACTCAGTGTCATCCTCCCATCATGAAATCCCTTCTTCACCTCATGAAAAGCTTAGATCACCTAACACTATGACGTTCCACCAAGAAACCAACAACACTTCCTCACAAGATACAAAATTCCATCAGCTGGATCTCTGGGATGAGAGACTCATATATAGATTATTACAGGGGAGTGAGTCAGCTTCTGGGATTTTGATTAGTGTCCTCTCTATGATTGTTCTTGGTTCCACTTTGAGACTTATGATCTCTTACTCATCTCTCGGTGAATTAAAATAGGCAAATGTCACAGGAGAGGTTTCTAGAAGATTCCATGATCATCCATCTCGCAAACTATCTCTTCCATTTGTCCATTCTCGCCCATCGCACCAGACAGAAGGGCTTTCCAGTGTGCATCACACCTTTTACACTGGGCAGGTGCTATGCATCACACCCTTAGCACTGAGTTGCCTGTATGGTCCAGTTTTGACCAGTTCTGAGTAGTTTTCTATGGAGAACTTCTGGGAGATGATGTAATCAGTTGACCTTGTTCCTTTAGGGAATGAAACAACACTTTTAGGGATTTAGAAGCCCTTGGTTTATGGACATTACCATTGGGGGCTGCAGTGCCCAAAGATGTCTATAACAGGTTTGGAAAAAGCAAGTTCAAGTTGATCATGGACAACTTTTACACTTGAAGTTGTTTGAATCAATGACTTGGAATCAACAACTCTATCTTCATATGTGTACTTGAAAGATTTGGAAGCATCACTCTTCTATTGCAACTCATCTCTTTGTTGTTGTGACTCCAATTGAAGGAACTCAATTGCTTCCTATGCCTGTTGTAGGTTCATTGAAATATCAACAAGAGTTTCTTTGTTGATTCGCCCATGTCTTCAGCAGTTGAGAGGATCAAATTGTTAAGAACCATTAACAACTAAATTATTTTGGCCATGTGAAATGGCTAGAACTTGTACTCACTTTCTTTTAATACTTGTTAGATTTTTAGAACTCGCTCACTTGAAATATTGATCTTGCTTGCTTGAACTCAAACTCGCTTGTTGTAGATAGGAAGGAGCTTGATTGTTGTTTGAATATTTGCTTTCATTGAAGTTGAGCTTGCTCAGTTTCAGGCTCGCTTGATGTTTTGAACTTTGCACTTGCTTGAACTCAAACTCTTGTTTGATCAAAAGAAGGGTGTCAACTACTATAAAAAATGCACCCAAGAGAAATGCTTACAATGATTTGAATGACTTAGTTAAAAACCAATGGATTCACTTGGTTTAATTGATTCCCTATCAATTCAAAACTTGGGTGTCAGTTTCAACTAAGAATGCAACCTTACAATTCAAACTAATTTGACTTTGATTACAAGCCAACTTACCAAAAAATTATTTTTGAGTTACACAACAACTAATTGTGGTTGAGAGTTGGTGTAGAATTTCCATTGGAATGCTTGAGTTTTTTCTTAACTGGATTTTCTTGAGTAAATTGTGTTCAATTGCTTATAGAATTGTTGTTGATGGTCAATTGCTTGTAGAATTTTGTTGATGTTGACAATTTGATATGTTTGATTATGTGTTGTAGCTTCTTGATAGCTTGTAGTTTGCTTATGTATGTTTGATTACATGAAGAGTATTTATTATGTGTATGCAACTTGTTGTGTACTCCATGTGTATCTTTTTACAAAATATAGTGTCAAAACTAGACACAAAACATGCACAATCAATCACTACACAAGGTGTACCTAAGATAACCTTATTCAATTATGGGTAGATCTAGGACACTTCAACACTACAAAAAATATGTCTTTATTAAATAGTGAATTACATCAACCTTCAACTTCCCAAGAAATGATAATGCCATGCTCGCAACCCTTTGGAGCAACTTGTCTTCAAAATATAGGTATTCATGGACTCAATCTCTCTCAAAGTAAAACTTTAATTTGGATAAAAAAATAATAAATAAAATAATAAAAAAATTCACTTATCGCTCCAAATACAAAACACATCACTCCAAAATTACAAAAAAAAAAATCACCTTATTACTCCCCAAAATCACACCTTATCTCTCCAAAATAAACATTTTAATGCACCTCTCTTAAAAATTACATTATTCTCCACTCAAAAATCACGCTTATTACTCCATTACATAAAAAATAACATTTATCACTCCTCACCATATATCTTAAAAAACATTAAAATCTTCCATCACTCCAAACATAAAATTTATACACCATATCTCTCCAAAAAGAGTCTTTTGGTTCTCAATCCGTTTTTAAACTCCCATTAAATTATAGACCTGAGCCATACTATTAAAAAATTATTGGCTCCGCAATTCCATTAGTTAAGGAAAATAATCTAAATAATATCAACATTGTCTTTTGGAGCATTTTAATTGTGTCTGAGTTCAACATTTCACAAAACTGTACCAATGACTTCCAAACTGGGTGCTTCAGGCCACATGGATTGCTAATTTGAATTGTGATAGAAATTTTAATGTCCAGGTCTGAAATCCATGGAGCTGTAAAATTATTACCCTTAACAAAAATCTTGATAATGGACATTCCTTTAATTTTTGTCCAATTTGATGGAGCTTTTTTAGAAGCTTTGATGTTGGAATCTTCTTCTCACAATTTAATGGAGTTTTTGACATGCTTTGATGTTGGAGTCTTCTTCTTGCAATCTGATGGAGTTTTTGACAGGCTTTGATGTTGGAATCTCTTTTTCACATCATTTGCAATATTGCTACGCTAAAACAACTCCTACTAACTGATCATTGTTCAACACATATTCTACTATACGCTTGATCACGACATCACAATGTTGCAGGCTCGTATGCTATAGGAAACATCGTAAATTCCCTTCGGTTGATTCCTTTCCACACGTGGGTCCTCGACTTGTTGGGTAATGTTGATGCTGAAAAATAATGTCTGGAAATATGAGACTTGACTAGGAAAACTCTTTCGAATACTGGTGTTGGATAGATGAATAACTGGATATCAAGATTCGATTTTGTTGACAAAGTTTCAAGAATTCCTCATCATTTAAGAATTTTGTCTCCAGGATTTACGACAATCAAAGAAGAACAAAAGCCATGTTGTAAAGTCAGAGATGGAAACTTGCACAAGGCCAATTCCCACTCTATGTCTCAATGGTACATGTAATGCCAGGCATCAGATATATTTAATGTAATTGTTTTTGGGCAAATAAATCTGAGGAGGACAATGAACAGGAAACCATTTTCGCTCATCTATTTCACTCAGCGCCAAGTGAATGAATGGGAAAGTTCATTGGCCCAATGCGACCCTGTATTTGAACAACTAGTAAAACAACACAGCTACATGGTCTCTCTATACAATCAACGTCTCAACATGGCCAATAATGTTCCATTCATCAGTGATTCCAAGGCGTGTTGAGGAGAAACTATGTGAAGGGGTGCTCCACGGTTCTGGAGTCGATTACAACCCAAGCACAAATAACATCGAACAATGGATTGAATTTGAAATTATTGACCTTGCTTGCATAAATCTCATTCAACTCACAGTGTTATCAGAACCAAAAAATTCATGGCATAGTGAATGCTCCAACCCAGCTCAGATCCACAAGAAAGTAACATCCTGGAAAAAACCAGTAGCTTTGATACCACATGTAGAATATTTAACACAATTAACACACATACAAAATATCAGAAACATAGAAATGGCAGAAAAGGCCTTAGCCTTACTATATTCCTCTCATGATGTATTCCAATGTACAAAGAATGATAATAGTGTCTCAAGATAGTACGTCTATCTTGGACACTATGGTTGAGAAAATATCTCAACAACGCACTAACCTAGGAGCCTAACTAGTTGGAGAGAATCTCTCAACCAACTAGGCCTAAACTTACACCTACCTATGAGGAACAAACTAAATCTAGAAAGGTAGGATTAAATCCTAACTTACATGATTTTAATTAATTTAACTATTTGGACTTCGAATTTTTTTAACATATGAGAGTGAAGCTAACATTTGGAAGATCAGATACTCCTTTTTTCAGGTCTCCACCCATAAAACCCTAAGCAAGATTAACCCACTTACAACCCCAATAAAAAATATATCATATTCCAATAGCTAATAAGAAAAGGCCTTTGATTTTTCATTGTATATCCATCTAAAATCTCTTAAGTAATAAATTGTCAAAAAAATCCTTTGTAAATAGTCTTTGTTACAATATTATGGATCACCACATAATCAAAAGATTATGATTCATTTAATAATTAAAATTCTATGTATGTATTTTTTTTCTTTGTTATGTTGTATGAGCCTTAAGATGCATGAATGCTTAACCTTTGGTTTGAGAAACCACAACCTAGGGGAATTTAAACTATCAAAATCATCAATAAATCAAATTTAGCAGCGTCCACACCAACCATCCCATAGAGTTTCATAACTTTCACATCACAAGGTGCCTTAACAATATACCCATCACAGTCTCTTCTATACCCTGTCATCTTTATATATGTATATTTTATTTTAATTTTTTAATTTTTTAAATTAAATTGATCAATATAACTATTTATGAATATTACATATTAAAAAAACATAACCCATATAATATGTAGTCAACGAGTTAGTTGAGGAAGTTTAGGTGAGAATGTTTGGATGTGGTCTAGTATTGATAAAAGAATATGTATAAGCGCATGGTTTCTTGAAAATATTGGATTACTAAACACTATATTAGGTTTAACATACATGTATTGTCTGGCCTCATGATCTCTACTTCCATCCATGACCTGCAACTGTAAATCCTATTGCCTAACAACTATTCTCTTAGGGCCATAGAAGTCCACGAAGTCAATGATGCGTTATGGAGAGAGGTATGGAAATTTCTTTCCGAAGTTATCTAGTAGCTTTGGAATAAATTCTGAGCAAAACTTCCTTCCTTTCATCTTTGTTCTTAATTTTAATCATTATGAACATGTCCCTATTTCTTGGACTTCCAAAGCAGAAACTTTGATTTTAAACAATCGTCACCTAGATCAGGAATTATAAACAATTGTGTGTACTCTTTCAATTCAAAAAACTTGAATGCTTGGTCATTCTTACCATAAACCATGCCTCTACAATTTGTAACATCAAAATTGTAAACTTTGTTTGGTTCTAGTCGAAAGAGTTCTCTTTGTTTATGTTGCGATAGATGCAATGTCTAAGCTTACAAGGCTTGACATTTCTTCAACTATCAACGTATTATTGTTATAACACATATCAGTCACTTTGACTATCAATGCATTATTATGAAATTTATAACACATATCGACAATGGGCCATTTTATTATGATGGACAACCCACAGTCGTCACTAAGTGGTGACAGTTTTCCATAGAGTCCCAATGGAACAAGATAACAATGGTTATAAATTACAAATAATATGTCAAGGACTATGAGAAAATTGCTAACAATAATGTCAAATAACCACTTTGGAAGCTTTGTATCATCTTTGTCATTGCACCACTCTCTATTTGGAAATAATTGATGGATGACGAAACTCTTTATGTCATCTCTTCCTTTTCTTCTTGAGGATGAGGTTGTTTTTCCTGGAGAGACTCCGTGAGCTCCTCAAAGAGGAGAAAGTATGAGCTCCCTGAAGAAGTTATGTCTAGCTATATCAATAGCATCTCATACCGTGCCTTGTTATTTATGTGCTCTTCCATTGCTATGTAGCAATAACATCTCATACCTTGCCTTCTTATTTATGTGCTCTTCCATTGCTAAAATGTTAAGAGTGGGAAATCGCTAAATAAGTAAACCATTCATTGGGTTTCATGCACTACATAGAATATAAGTTAGGAAAGAAAGCCCAATTCTCAGATCCCCGTCTCAAAACTTTTTGTTATACTAGACAAAACTGAACTGGGGGTTTATTTGACATTTGATTTATATTTAGTTTTTAATTTTAGTCTCTTTTTTCCTTAATGTAAATTATTTTCACAATTACCTTTCACTTTTAATATCTCTCCTTTTTAAGTCTTAAAAAATGGGTGTGCCAACCACACAACTAAAGTATATGTGAACAAATTATACAAGGGATTTTTTTTTAAGGGAGGCAAAAAAATGTAGAAAATCATAGAAGAAAGGGGGAGATCCAATAATGAATATATTGAAGCTTAAACATAGCAAGGTAAAAAAAAATTGATGGATTTAAAGGAAGAATGCAAAAAAATATTCCAAAAATATCTAGAGATTCAATAATACTAAATTGGTTGAAGATTAGACATAATACTTTTTGAGTATAAGGGAAAATTATTATAAATTGTTGGTTCAAAGTAATGAAAAAACAAAATGTTTAAGTGAGATGGACCCCTATTATATTGCTAGGATAAGTTTTTACTTCATGTTATTTGATGAGAGAAAAATGGATTGGTTTTTTGAACATAACAATAAGAAGAAGAAGAGGAGGAAGGATTGAACACTTCCTCTTCCTCTTGTGGCTTCTTTTCGAAAATAATGATTTTGTCATTTTCCCTAGTTACCTCTTTATCCATAGAATAAGTGATAGTCTCTTAATGGTTCTAATTCAGAATTAGCTTATCAAAATGGTGGGTTGAATGATAGTGGGCTTCTCTAGCCTTGTTTTCAACCCTTAGATATTGTAAAGCTGCAAATATATTGCTTGAGTGAGAGGGCTATTGAAATCAAAACCTATTGGTAGGACAATGTCTCTTAGACAACTTATACTTAAGTTTCCTTGAAGCTTTTTTGAATGCTCCTTTCTCATTATTAGATTTAGAAGATGACATTGGGATAGGAGGAGGCTCAAATACTAGAGCCTTGGACAAATTTTCACAAAGTGACCATACTCATGGAAATAATTACATTTAAAAGGTACTTACTCATAATTGAACGCTTGAAGATGGATCCAACCCTTCAAGTCAAGTTTAATGGACTTATGGAGTATTTTTGCAAAATGTGTTTCAACATTAATTCTAGCACATGAGAATTTATATTCCTTGACCTATGAAGAAGTAATATAGTAAACCAATTTGTCTCAAATAAATCTAAAATTACCACCACCCTAGAAAAAGAGGGGAAGATTTTGCAATATAATCCATAGATGCACATAAGGAATCATGTTGATATTGAAATATAGAGTTCATTAAGTGCGAAACATTCTTCTTGAGCCCATGAAATAATCCCTAAATCTAAATATTATATCCTTCCTTTTCATAATAAATAAAAGTGTAATAACCTTTACCATAGTATAAAACAACAAAGGGTTCATGATTTTCCAAATTGTTAGATATCTAGTCTAAAATAGAGCTATAACAAGGTCTAAAGCCGATGAACCTGTCAATCGACCTTTTTTCCTTAAGATCAATAACATTCTTGCTTTTTTAAGAAGAAAACCTTAAGTCAAGAGAGGGAAATATATCTATTTTTTTACAAATCTACTTCGCTCATGCCTTTTTATATTCACTCAACCATGTGGTAGAGAGATATGACCTACCATCACTTGTATAATTAAAATAATGTTTTTCAACTTCATTAAATAAGAAAAACATCGAATAGAACCATTTTTCACCACAACAAAAAAACGACGAGTCATAGTGCAATCAGAATAGAAATCAAAGAATTATCCTAATGGTTAACTCAGTGGGGATAATCCCTTTAAAAATTGTTTATGAAACATAAAGAAACTAAAATACAATAAAATGAATACACCATAAAGAAACTTAAATACAAGAAAATGAATACACCATGGCCATATCATAAAGTAATCTTGATATTAGAAGGAAAATATCACAAAGATATGTGAAATAAATAACCCTCAAAGGGTTTCCTCTCCATTAAGCATTTTATTGAAAGTACAACCCATAATTGCCATTGGAATTTAACCATAGGGTTTTCACATATTCAAAATTTCATGCCTATCAAAGGTCACCAAATGGGACATTCACCAATAGGACAATAGTTTTAAATAAATGAAATATTACTAAAAATAATATTGAGTCTCAATGCTTTGAGATATACATTGAAGGCTTGTTCAACCATTGTTCTAGAACCAGTAAGAAGAGCATATGGGTAATGTGTTGAAATCAACTTGTAGGATTGGGGGGGGATAGATATTAGCCATGAACGCTTATTTTGATTCTTGTTTTTGAGAAATCCAAACCAACACAAAGAGGTTATACATGCGACGTTTCAATTCAACTGAGAGTGAGTCCAAAAATTTACAAGAGGAAATAGCAAAACTTAGATTGTGAAATAAGAACCCCTACCAAATAACAAATTTAGTCCTATAACTTGGAGGAAACTAGTGCTCGTTTCCTATGAGAATTCCATAAATTCATACCTATAGGTTGGAGGAAACGGGTGCTCCTTTCCTATGAGAATTACACAGTGTTGTCAAACACACAATGTTATAAAAGAGAAACAGAAATGACATAAAAATAGGGGAAGAAAAGAAAAATATCAACCACATTTTATAAGGGATTATAAACCCTGGGAAAAAATTAGGAAGAAACTGAGGATTGAGCCAATGCTGGTATCATACCCTTTATGGAAAATACAATGACTACAAAACCCTCTACTAATTACCTATAACCATTTTTCATGGAAGTACCAATTCCATCGTACAATTAATCAAACATTGGATGGAATAAAAAACTTATATCAGGAATCATAGAACTCATAGGGAACAAACAATAGTATTCAATTGATAATGTAGAACAGAAAAACTATTTCGAGCATGAAACCTCATAAAAATCAATAATATAAAAAACTCACGTCCATGTAGACAATCCTCACACTATAAATAGTAATAGGTACCATAGGGAGGTATAACTTGAAGAAAACACAGAAAGACATAGTATACCTAACCACAAACTAATATGGTGAGAGAAATAGATGAAGACAAGTGAAATTTGAGTGCTCAGAGTATTCTTTTTCAGTAGACAATGTGACAACAATAGGATTTTAAGCCTTACCACATAATGTCGTTGAAGAAGAATCTGAGTTGAAGAGAAGGCATTCTTTCCATGACACTAGGAGGAAAGTTCACAACTGTTGTTATTAAAGGAGAGCTCACCAGGGTGTGCATCAGGCATGAAACCACCCTTAGAGTGGAAGAAACATCTAAGGTGAATGAAAATAACACTCAAACCTAGGTTGGGATTGGAGACATTAATCACCACCATTATATTGTGGAAATTATATCCCTATCGTCCATTCAAACCTAGTATTGTTGAGCACATGGGCATCATATGGACCATAAAAATGTGGTGAAATCTAGATTGATCACATAACTCAAAGAACTGTGTTATGAAACCCTTAGAACCCACATGTATTCCACCAAGTAGGATTAAAGTACAAAATGTCAGTTGAATTTGCTAAAGAAAGAGGTGATTAAGGATTCCATCTAGAGCCTTCTGAGGTTAAGTGAAAATGCAAGATATTTTATAATTAATAATAAGGTCAAAAATTGTTTTAGACATAACTCAATTAATAGCCAAAATAATATTTAATGGTAATGCATGTTTATAAAGCAACACAATATCTCAAGTGAGCCACAATAAGAATATAAACAATGGAAATTGCACTGATTTCCTAGGTAGGAGCCCTTGAAAATCAAGTTCTAAACAGGAAAATATCTAATGTAAAAATGTCTAAGAGTCAGAAAATTGAATACTCCAAATCATACAATATTTATATGTAGAAAGGGGAAATTTATTTATAATGATATTCTATATGCACTTGGAGTAATTATGATAAGCGACTGATTTATCCATTAAAAAAAATGTGAAATATGGGTACATGACTAGCTTTATGAGTTCTACATTAGTGTGGCAGGTTGTTGATGGTTCAAGGGTTCATATTAGGCTAGATTCATGGTCTCGAAGTGGTAATTCACAAATCCTCCTAGCGAAACTAATAAATTTTCTAAATGATCAGGGTGTTCAGTCACTGAATCATATAGTTTATCATGAGAATTCATCAATTTGCGGTCAACAATGGTTATCAATGAAAGATCTTAATTTTCTAGTTGATTAGCATTAGAGGTGGAACGGCTATATCAATGCTTTGTCTACTTCTAAAATTAGGTTATTGGAAAAATAATATGAACTTATTTGGATATGGTGAGCTCAGAGTAGTTCCTCTCCAAAGGATGCGTACATGTATAGATATGCAGATCACAAACCTAAAAATGTGTTATGGTGATGGGGACCTTTATGGAAGCTTTCCTTGTCTGCAAAGTATCGATTATTTATGTGGCATTTACTTGGGAACAACGTACCTACTGGTGACAACCTAAAAAGGAGATATTTCTAGCATCCATCATGGTACGTATTGTGTAGAAAGGAGGATAATTCTATTAGTCATTTGTTTATCCATTGCCTATTTTTTGCTCAAATATGGACGTTGGCATATCAGTTACTACATGTTTGTATTAGATGGCCGGGAGATAGAATCACTGATGCCTGGAGGTCATGGTGGGGTGAGGCCTAGGAGATAGTATTCGTCTTGGTAGGAACCAAAAAATCCTTCAAGACTCTAATTTTCATCTTGAAGAGATTGAAGCATATTTTATAGAAATTTACAATATGCTTCGTGATGATGAAAAACATCATAGAGAAAGGAACATCATTATTGAATCTATTGATAAATCTATATCGTGGGTTTATTTCAATGGATCCCCACAATAGGGAAGAGTAGAGTGTGGGGATGTTCTCTATTTAAATGAAGACTATTATTTCAAACTTAAAATCAGTTTGGAATGAGAACAAATTATTTTGTTGAAACCAATAGTTTAAGATTTTTCTACTATTTTCCATTGAAAAAGGGTGTCATCAACTACATGTGTTTAATATTAATTATTGATAAACTAATTGCTTAAAGGGATATTGAAAATAAAAACATTCCATAATAAATTAATAAAAAAACGTTAACTCTTCATTACAAAGTGATAAGATTTCAAAGTGTTAGATGCTAACTTAGGTCAAGGAATGACCTATTGTTTGGTATCCTTGTCTCCTCCTTCATCCTCATCATCGTATGAGATTGGAAAAACAATGGACTCACTGTTATTTGGAACGTCATGGCATAATTTATTTGACCATAGAAAAATAGTTCCCTCAGTGTTTTCTGATATACTGTCATGAGTCTTTCGTTGTATGTGGATGCCCAGGTGTGCATATGTTTAAAGGCCATGCTTGTCAACTTAGAAACAAAATTTGGAGCATGAATTTTAATATTTCTAGAGCTATTTCTTGTAAGAATTCTACTAATATTGATGGATGGAGGATACCGGCCAAAAACAAAAAAAAAAAATCAACATTTCCTCTTTGTTTGTAATGTACAAACCTGTGAAAAATATGATGTCAAAATTGTGATGGTCCTCAAATGTGACCCCAATCTCACCATGTAAATCACAAATATGAACCCTTATTTTTGTGATGAATAGTAAGGACACAAATATGAACCCTTATTTTTGTGATGAATAGTAAGGACCTTCTTTTAGACAAATAGAGAGGTGGGAAAGCAAGAGAAATTCCAATTGATTATATTATGTCACAAAGTTTAGAAGATATATCCACGACCTGCATCTTTTAATCTTGTTTTTGAAAAACTATTCGATGAGGGCCATAGAAGTCCATGAAGTTAATACTACATCTTTGAGAGACATGTATGGGAATTTATTTTCAAAGCTATCCAACTACTTTGGAATAAATTCTCATTAAAACATTCTCTCATATTTGTTCGTATTTTTAATCATTATCAACATGTCCTTATTTCTTGGACTTCCAAAATTGAACATTGATTTAAAATTTTTCTCACTTGGATATGGAACAATAAACAATTATGTGTACTCTTTCAATTCAAAAAAATTGAATAGCCTCTCATTCTTATCATAAATCATGCCTCTGCAATTTGGAAATTCAAAATAACAATTTTCTTCTAGTTGTGGTCGAAAGAGTTATCTTTCTTCTTTATATTCTCATGTTGTTATAGATGCAATGTCTAGTCTTACAAGGCTTATCATTTCTTCACCTATCTTATTGTGAAAATTATAATACATATCAATCACTTCTACTATCAATGAGTTATTATGAAAGTTATAACAAATTATTCAATGAACCTTTATATTATGATGGGTAACACATGGTCATCAGTAAGTGGCGACATTTCTCCATATTGTGGCAATGAAACAAGATAGTGGCCACTATAAATTACAAATACTAGGTCGTAGACTATGATAAAATATCTAACCTCGATAACAAATAAAAATTCAAATGCTTATAAAATGATACTCCCAAAAAATATTTGGAATATTTCTATTGTCATTGTCATAACACAACTCTCGCCTTTCAAGTTATGGAAATAATAAATGGATGACAAAACACTATCTCTTGTCTCTTCCTCTTCCTCTTATTCTTGTTGAGGATGAGATTGGTTTTCATGGAGAGACAACTTGACCTCTTAAGATGTAAAAACCTATGAGCTCCCAACATAACTTATGTGTGGTTGTAGAAATGACATCTCATCTTGTGTTTTTCCATACCTTGCCTTCTTATTTATTTGCTTTTCCATCGTTAAACTATTGAAAATTTCAAATTGATGGTGCTCATAAGTGAATCCTTCGATTTGTTTCATGAAATAAACACAAATACATGTTAAGAAAGAAAGCCCAATTCTCATATCCACGTCTTAAAACATTTTATTATACTAGGAGAAACTAAACTCCTGGTCAATTTAATAGATTTCAATATCGATATATAGTGGATATGACATTTGAATTTTCTTTGGAATTGGATAGGAGATTGATTTTATTTATTTATTTATAAATTATTTTATTCTGTCGATTTTTATTGGCCTTGTCTACTAAGGTCTTTACTAAAGTCTTTTGCTTTTGTAAGCTGCGGTAGTACCTTTCTTATCTATTTATAACATCAAGTTGTTCCATATACAATAGTTTGGTGGCCTCAACTTGCCCATATGGGAAACCAAGTCTGTTGGCCACCTGAGTCTATTATAGGGCATCCAATAACAAAATTTTATCAGTCTCTCAATCTAAGCTAAGTAAAAAGCACATCTAAAAACACTAATCATGTTCCAAACTAACATTAAACACCTGAAGAGAAAATGCTATCCACAAAATGGATCAAAATAGAAACTGCAAGAAACTAATATTTTCGGTTATCTTTGCTAGATTCCACATTTGGTGGTGTTGCCGCCAAGTCACTTGGTGCTAGGGATAGTTTCATCAACTGTTGTTGGATGTCATCCAACTTGTTGTCTTGCATAATCAACATGATTTGTAGATTCTTCATATCCTTTTTGATATTTGGCATACCTTGGACTATTTCAACCATTTCACTCGCCACCTACTATAGAGGCCTGGCTAGTAAGCACTTCAACACCCAATACACATGCAGGGCTTGTCTGTAGAGTGTCATTCTACCTCTCGTGTGCCCTGGGTCGGGGATAATATCTCCCCTTTCATCCATCTCGGGTTTAGAATCCTCTCCCATGACATTGTCTTCCATCTCCTGAATGAGTTGATGGATGTTAGCATCCATGCCCTCCTTGTATGCGCGCATGGCTTCTTGCATCGCCGTCCTCATGGATTTCCTACCACACCTCTGACTTGTTGGTGTTGAGGTTGTCGGGTCATTTCTACCCAGTTGGCTTTGATGCCCCCTGCCTCCATGACCCTTGCCTCTACCCAGGCGAGCCATCATTCCCTTTATTGCCTCCTATTTACAATTATCAACAACAAAAGTTATCTTTCGAGGAATTACACTCGTCCCATAAGCCACCATGTCCCTATTGCTAGGCCTGCCTTCACCATTCCAGTCTCTTCTGTTATTCTAGATAATCGCTGAACTCTCTCCCCTTAGGCTAAAAATCGTCGAGCCCTCTGTCATCTTATCCCTCAAAGAGATTGCATACTTAGTTTTCTTAGGATGCCTATTTTCCCGGCTCCTATAGTTGTAGGTTTTAACCCCGTACAGAAATTACCTGCATACGAATTCTAAATCACAGAAAAATAACCGATGCGAGAGTATAACACATAAAAAACACATATGCACAAGATTTTGCCCTGGATACCAAAACCGGGACTACCAGCTTGATTTTTCGTTATATTCCTTTCAATGTTACAATACATATTTATACATGCCGAAGCATCCAATACCATGGACCGAAAAAACCATCATGTCCAATACCATGGACCAAAAAACCATTGCATCCAAAAAACATGTGCGAAAATCATGCACAAAACCATAGGTGGGTCTGCCCAACCTAACATAGGGTCGAAAACCAAAATTTTCCGCGGCGCTGCCCCAGACCCCATAAAGTGGGGTTACAGGTACCCCTCGAACCCCCTGTTAACTATGTGGAAAGAATATAACACTACCCAAAAATATCCCACTTGTTTTATTTCCACAGGGGGCCACAGGATAGCTTAGTCATTTTTCCAGCCCTGAAACGCCCATTATTTCTCTACCCCAAGAGAGCTTCTCAGAGCTCACAGATTTTGTCAATGCATTTGCAGTATTCTTCAAGTGTCCACCTTTACCAGCAACACCTTTTTCTCTTCTATGATATCCCTCACAAAGTGATACTGAACATCAATTTGCTTTGTCTTCGAATGATAAGTAGGGCTCTTTGCCAAGACAATTGCACTTTGGCTGTCATAGTCTATCCTTATAGCTCACTATACCAACCCCATACTTGAACCCAATCTCTGCAACCAAACTTCTTCCTTGCTTGCATGCGTGGCTGCCATGTATTCTGCCTCTGTAGTTGATAGTGCCACTATAGATTGTTTCTTACTCCTCCAACTGACTGCACCTTCAAATAGGTTAAACACATACCCACTTGTAGATCTTCTCTAATCCAGATCTCCAACCCAGTCTACATCAACAAAGCAACGGATATGCAACACTCTGTCCAATCCTGGTCTTCCTTGGTAGCACAAACCATAATCACGAGTGCCACGCAAATACCTGAAAACTCGCTTCACTACTGTCCAGTGCTCGTTCCCTGGTTTTGACATAAACCTGCTCAATACTCCCATTGCATCTGCAATGTCTGGTCTAGTACAGACCATGGCATACATCAAGCTACCAACTGCACTTGCATATGGAACACGGGACATGTCCTCTTCGTCTTCTTGTGTCTTGGGACACTGTTCAACAGATAACCTCACACCTACAGGAATACGAAAAGTTAAAAAAGAAGCTAACCCCCTCCTGCGAAACTGTTCCCAGAATCTATGGACATCCCAAAATCCATAAGGAAGGGGTCCCCCTTAGACCAATAGTAAATACTATTGGTTCCCCTACTTATGAGCTTGCGAAATATGTTGCAAAAATTCTCAAACCCCTGGTTGGAAACACTGATTCCTTCATCAAGGACTCCCAAGACTTTGTGAAACTCATTAAGAATGAAAAATTGGAGCCTGATGATATCCTTGTAAGCTTCGACGTGGTTTCCTTATTCACTAAGATCCCTCTCGATGAAGCCATTCAGGTCATAAGAGATGTTGCTGATCCGGGGACTGCAAAGCTAGCTGAGGTCTGCCTAAGGTCGACTGTGTTCACCTTCCAAGGAGTATTTTATGAACAAACATCCGGTGTGGCAATGGGGTCCCCCCTTTCACCAATAGTGGCCAACCTTTACATGGAATACTTTGAAAAGAAGGCTCTAAGTTCTTATCCTTTGAAGCCAGGCCGGTGGAAGCGTTTTGTAGATGACACCAATATAAAATGGACCCATGGTAAAGCGGAGCTCGATAAGTTTCGCTCACTTAAATTCGATCTCTCCAGATATAAAGTTTACAATGGAACTCGAGGATAACAAGAGCATTCCGTTCTTAGACGTCCTAATCCTCAGAAAAGAAGATGGCTCTCTAGGCCACAAGGTCTTCAGGAAATCAACCCATACCGAGAGTTACCTCCATGCCGACTCCCATCATCACCCTGCGCAAAAGACCGGTGTTCTCAACACGCTTGCCATCAGAGCCCTTCGAATCTCCGACTCAGAGCACCTAGAAGAAGAAAAGAATCACCTAATCCAAACTTTTAAAAGTATAGGCTACAAAGAACATGAAATTAATAAGGCCATAAAGAAAGCTGAAAGGAAGTTGTTGTCCCCTGAACCCAAGGCTCAAGATCAGCCAAAATCACGCATCACGCCAAAGTCCTAAAAAAGAAAAACATTATCACGCATTTCTCTGCCCCTGGTACTATCAGACAAAATTTGAGGTCTGTTAAAGATGACATAGACAAGCAGCAGCTTAAAGGAGTTTATAAAATAGAATGTTCCTGTGGAAAGTGCTACATTGGTGAAACAGGTCGTTCCCTCCACACAAGACTAAAAGAGCATGGCGCGGATATTAAGAACGAAAGATCGCGTACTTCAGCCCTCGCAGAGCACTCCTTAAAGACGAAGCACCAGATATGTCTGGAAAATGCATCAATTATTGCAAGGGAAGAGCAATATCAGAGACGAAAGATCAGAGAAGCCCTTGAGATCATCAAACACCCTCATAATCTGAACAAAGATAATGGCGTGGAGATCAGCGGGAGCTGGCTGCCATTGATCAAGGAGATAAAAAGCGCAAGAACTTCCCCTGGTAATAGGTAATGGCCGCAAGCAGGTATGTTTCCCTCCCTCTCCTTTCTTATGTCTTTTGTCTTTAGGCTAGGTGCTGGTCTTATGTTAATTTATAGGCCTTGGTAATTTTCCTTTTGCTTTTACTCCCTAGGTTAAGATCTTTTAGAATTCCTTTTAGGTTTCCTTCCCTAAGTTTTCATTATTAGCCTTTAGAATTAATTCTTTTATTAATTTTGATAATAATATTAAAAGAATTATTATGAATAATATATATAAATTAATACTAAATAAATAATTAAATATTAGTCTT
>APFE030401017.1:6734-52076 GCA_000404065.3 Pinus taeda | reverse complement strand
AAGGCTGAGACTATTTCATCAAACTACAAAGCAGTTGCATTGCTACCTATTGCAATAACCAGACTATCCCATGAATCTGGTAGAGAACACAACAAACTGATGCACTTATCTTCATCTGAAATTTTAATATCAACAGATGATAAACGACTTACCACAGTATTAAATGCATTCAGATGCTCTGTCACTAAGTCTCCATCTTTTGTCCTCAGGTTATACAGATTTTTCTGCAGGAACAATTTATTCACCAAAGACTTAGATTGGTACAAAGTCCCTAACTTGTCCCACAAAGCCTTCGTCGTAGCATCCCCTGATACATTCAGCAATACTAAATCTAAGACACATAATCGTATTGTGCTCTTTGCCTTCTTATCCAACTTCTTCCATTCTTCATCGGTCACTCCCATTGGTTTAGTACCTGGATCTACCGCGATCCATTGATCATTATCCACTAATAGATCCTCCATCTTGAGTTTCCACAACTCAAAACTCTGACCATTGAACTTCTCAATCTCTATCTTTCTGCTACTCGCCATCTTCTTTCACCACCAGAATCAATCTCGCAGATCTCCCACTGAACAGTGTCTACAACAGGCCCGAGCGAAACCCCTCAGCAACAAAGGCGTCCCCTTGAAGCCAAAACAGCTCTGATACCAAATGTAGGTCTAACCCCGTACATAAATTACCTGCATACGAATTCTAAATCACAAAAAAATAACCAATGCGAGAGCATAACGCATAAAAAACACATATGCACAGAGATTTTCCCCTGGATCCCAAAACTGGGACTACCAGCTTGATTTTTCATTATGTTCCTTTCAATGTTACAATACATATTTATACATGTCGAAGCATCCAATACCATGGACCGAAAACCATCGCGTCCAAAAACATGTGCGAAAAATCATGCACAAAACCATAGGTGGGTCCGCCCAACCTAACATAGGGTCGAAAACCAAAATTTTCCGGGGCGCTGCCCTGGACCCCATAAAGTGGGGTTACGGGTACCCCTCAAACCCCCTGTTAACTATGTGGAAAGAATATAACACTACCCAACAATAGTCCCCCAGCATGCTGATGTTCTGTTCCTCACAATTCCTCACGATGCAAACCTCTGACCCCTTCAGATCCAACCCTTTCTTTGCATTTACCAATTTGAACCCCACCTCCAACTTACTATGCATAACAAGGTTAATTGCAAACCCACTCACGCGTGGTTCTTCCCTAGAAATTCCCATCTTTCCCCCCTCCTCCAAGATACTAAGCATGGCAGAATGATATGAAGTAGTTGAGGCTATGGAGACATACTCGGACTTACACTAAACTGCAGAAGAATCTGACACTTGATCTACTCCGTTCTCCTCCTTCCTTTGCTACATATTGAGCTTTCTTCCTCCTCGAGCCACCCTCATGAACCCCTTCCCATCTATCCTACATCCCATCCCACTAGCGTCGTTGTTTCTTCCTTCCTCTCCCCCCACTCTCCTATCACCTCGATGCCTCAAAACTCCCTCAGGCATGCAGGATGCCACCATATCCATTTCATCTATGATGAGGGAAGTTGGTGGCCATCTTGACTGACCTCTCCCCTGCACTGTCCTTTTGTTCATAATCTCCACTTCCCCCACCCCAATTGGGGGCCACCTGTATCTGTTAACTTCAGGTCATGTCCTCATGGTAATCTTGGGTAATTATTGCTTTGAGGGGCTCAAATCTAGGCTACTCAAGATGTGGTGGCCATATACTATCCAACTTGCCACCTTGTTCATTACTTCTCTAATTAGCTAGGAAATTCACTGCTTTGTTGCCTTCCCTTCTTACATGTTTTATGATCATACATTCAATTCTCTTTATAATGGTTTCCAAATCCTGGACCAAGCTAGATGTCCTCCAGCTTTTCACCACTTTGTCCCAATTCTTACCATTATTAAGTTTCCTAATAATGTCTATAACCAATTGGGAGTCACCCTCTACTTCTAGGTTATTGTATCTATTTCTCATCGCTATTCTTAGTCCTTGATAAAATGCCATAAGCTCAGCTTCGTTGTTGCTCATGATACCACCATGGTCTAAGTACACCCATCTTGTTCTGCCTTGGTCAACCCAAAAGATGCCTTGGAGCCGTGCCGGCCCCGGGATTCCTTTGGAAGCTCCATCAAAATTCAGTTTGATGAAACCTTCAGAGGGGCATAGAAAATGGATACGGCTAATGGTGTTTGTTTTAGGTGTTTTCCACATCTGAGGAGCTACCATTCCTTGATCTAGATTTATCTTTGTCAATATTTTTTCTTCCCCAGGTGTCATTTTCCAATCCTCTTGATTCCAAGCTTCTGCTAGAATATTTTCTCTTATATGACTCAGGGTTCTTTCTCAGACCTACTCTATAGGAATCTCTTTGTTTTGAAATATTCTCTAATTTCTTTCTTTCCATATCATCCACATATTCATGCCTATCGCTAGACTCTAGGCTCTCCTAACCACTGGGTTCATGAATTGACCATGCTCCCATTGTTTAATTATTCCTTTGATGTTATGATGATCTCTGTTTGTCCTTCCAAAGCATCTCCTGATTTCTTCACATTGTTTCTCGGCAAAAGGACAAAAATGCAAAAGGTGTTCTTGCATTTCCTATTCTTGTTTACATAGACTACATCTGGGGGGACCCTAAAATCCATGCATTTGAAGCTGATCCCATGTCATAATGTGCCCTTTTCATACAAGCCATACGAAGAGAGTCACTTTTGGCCACCAATTCTTCTTCCATATTTGTTTCCATAAGGGTGTTAGGTCATCTTGTTCCTGTGGTATGGTGAGTTTGTTGGCTTCTTTGGTCGTGAAGGTTCCCTTTGTTGAATGACCCCATCTCAGTATGTCTGGACTTGTTCTGATAGCTATTTTTCTTGTCTTCATTTCTCTTACATATAGCTCTCTTTGTTCTGTATCAATATGCCTATCTCATTCTTCTGGATTTTTCCAAGTTATCCAAGACTCCTCTTGGCATTCTTTATTCCAGAACTCTCTAACATATTTCAAACCTTCCTCTTTTGCCTTCTGTCATGTGTTTCTTAGTCCCTGAACATCATTCATTTTCTCCCTTTGTTGCCAAGATTCTTCCCAGAAATTGGCTAAATTTCTGTTCCGAATTTCTGAGAAGGCATGCTTGGATATTATGTCTCTATTTTGACTGGCCAGGTTCCATATTGTAGAGCCTCTTGGTGTTTCCTTGAGTTAAGATTTCTTTTGTTGTTGCTAGCATGTTATATTTTTGTGTCCAAATTCTTTTCCATAGGTCTCCTCCTCCCATCATCCATCTCCACCAGAGCTTAGCTCCCATTACTTTGTTCAGAGTGTATGGATCTATCAATCTGAATCGCCCTTCCTCTTTAATCTTAATTAGGCCCTTCCAGGATATCAAGGCCCATTTCTTTTGTTGCTTAAGTCCTCCCCAAAGGAATTTTTTGAATATCTCCACCATTTTGGTTCATGCACCTTTCGGGGCCACCGTTGTCGAAAGTTGGTAGATTGGGATTGCTTGTAAGACAAATTTGACCAGTACTACTCTTCTTGCAATATTCATGGTTCTAAAGGACTAGTTTTCCAATATGTTGATGATTTTATCAATGGTTTGTTGCCAATTCACAATCTTTAAAGGATTCAAGGCTAACGGAGTGCCTAGATATTTTGTGGGTAAGTCACCCGAACAAAAACCCAATAATCTTGTTAGATGAGTTTTGACATTTCTGGTAGTGTTGAAGAAGAATGTGCATGATTTCTCCTTGTTAATTTGAGTAGCAGATGCTTTCATGAAGAGGTCTAGGATCCCTTTTATTCTTTTTACTTCTATGAGAGAAACTGCGCAGAACAACACGATATCATCCATATATTGTTGGTGTGTGATTGGTAGGTTATTACCCCATATCTGGAGTCCTTTGATTTTCCTCTCGCGCAATTCTTTTTTGATATATCTTCCCAACCCTTTCTCTGCAATGATGAACAATAAGGGGGACAGAGGGTTTCCCTACCTCAGTCCTCTTGAGGCATTGAAGGTTGAAGTTAGTGTCTTGTTCAGAAGAATGGAGAAATTCGGGGTGGAGATCATATCAAAGATCCAATCTATCCATCTATTGCAAAAATCGAAGGCTGCTAGTACTGATTTAAGGTATGCCCAGTTCATAAAATCATAAGCCTTAGAGAGATCCAATCTTATCATCATTATAGCTTCCTTCTTGGATTTCAAAGAATGCACTACTTCTTGTGATGCTACCAAGCCATCCACAATTTGTCTTCCTTCCATAAACCTAGTTTGTTCTAGAGAGATAATGCTAGAAAGGATTGGCTTAAGTCTTTCAGCCATAAGAGTTGAAATAATTTTGTATATTAGACTACAAAGAGCAATGGGTCTAAAAGCTTGGGGATTTTCAGACTTAGCAGCTTTATGAATAAGAGACAAGAGAGTTGAGTTTAGGCTTGGACATACCTTCTGATCTCTTCGAGATTCTTCCACGACATCTAGAGTGTCTTCCCCTAAGAATTTCCATACCACTTAGTAGAATTCCACTATGAAGCCATCTAGCCTAGGAGCTTTATTCTTCTTCATCCCTTCCATAATCTCTTCCACTTCCTCTAGAATTGCTACTCTCATAAGAGCAATATTTTTGTCCCTGGTGATCATACTTGGTACCTCATTGCAGATTGTCCCAATAGCTTCTCTTCTATTCTCTTGGGGTTCCATAAGAAGGTCCTTGAAGTGACTTACTATAGTCTATTGCATTTCCTCATGTTGGGTTAAGCAGAGTCCTTCTTCATTTTTTATGGAGAAGATTCTATTTCTCCGTCTCTGCTGAATCATGTCCTAATGGAAGAAGTTCGTGTTCCTCTCCCCTTCTCTTATCTAATTCACTCTTGATTTTTGTTTCCAAAGAATCTCCTCCTGTTCCCTTCTTTCTTCAATTTGGCTTATCAAAACCCATTCCTCTCTAGTAAGTTCCTCACTTCTGCCTATTGTTATAATTTCTTGCTGCAGTTTCCTCATTTTCTTGTCGAGAAGCTACTAGTCCTTGAAGATATTCCCAAATTCCTCCTTGTTCCATTTTTTTATTTTCTCTTTTAGTTCCTTTAATTTTAATTGGAAGGTCTTCATTCTGCTTCTTCCACTTTGTTGGCTTTGTTTCCACCATTCTTCAGCTTTTGTCATGAACTTTTGGTCTCTGAGCTAGAAGGCCTCAAACCTGAAAGGATGTTTTTTGGAGCTAGCTTTGATGTCAATTTCCAGTTTGATCAGCGAGTGGTCAGAACCCATTGATGGAAGAATCATTGTTTCAATGACGATATCCCAGTTTATTATCTGTTCAGATATTAAGAATCTATCTAGCCTCGAGGCAATTTGGTGTATGCCTCCTCTTCTATTGTTCCATGTGTGAATCCCATTTATCATAGGTATGTCGACCAATCTTTTTTCCACTATCATATCTCCAAAAGCTTCCATATCCGAGTTTGGTCTTTTGAGGCCTCCTCGTTTTTCCCTTAGGGATGTGATCATGTTGAGGTCTCCTCCTACAATCCATGTGGTTTTTGGGAAAAGGATTCGGATTTTTCCCAAGTTCTGAAGGAAGATCTTGCGCTCTACCGGTATATGTGGACCATATAATCTAGTGAGAAGGACCCATTCCCATGACCCAATATTCCTAAATTTTTCCCGAAATAATTCAAGGCACACTTACCCAATTTTAAAATTGAATCTTCTCTGGGTCCCAAAGAATTACCAGGCCCCCTGCACTGCCTATGGCATCCTGACCTATTATATCATATTGTGGCTTAAATTTTCTCATCATCTCTTTCATTTTCTATTCAATAATCTAGGTTTCTTGGATTATCATTATACTAGGTTTATCTCTCTTCAGTCTCTCTCTTAGATATCTCTGTTTCCCCTTACTGTTCAACCATCTAATATTGCATGTTGTAATTATCATTTTAGCAGTTTGAGGGGTTGTTGGAATACCTCTAATAGAGGTATGACTCTTCCTGAGTTTACTAGCATTTCTCCAACCATTTGGATGGTCTCACTCATAGGTCTTCTTCATTGTTTTCTTCCGCCCTTCCCTGCATTACCCATATCTATGCTTTGTCCTCCTTGCGATCCTAACTGTTTTGGTTGGTTCATTGTGACTGCCCAACTTTTTTGCTTATATTTTTGGAACATATCTTTGTATAATTTCTTTTGATCTTTTAGGATGAATCTTTCATCCAGATGCCTCTACTCGTTTAGAAGTCTCTTCATGACTTGTTCCTCTTCACTTCCTTTGTCCTTTTGGGGGTCTATCTCCATTTGGGTCTAGTCTTGAGGGTTTTCTGTTCTCTCACATTTCTTCTTGAGTTCTAGACTTGTCTGCATTTTATTTTTTCCTTTGTATACCTCTATAGGTTCTTTTGGTTCGTCATCAATTTCTTCCCCTTCTTCTTCCATTTACTCTTGTTGAGATACCCTGAACTTGTTCTTATTTTCCTGAGGTAATATCTTAGAAGGTTGTTTATGATTAATTGGCCCTTTTCGAGGTTTTCTTCGAAAAGAAACTTCTATGAAACCCTCATCATCCTCCCTGCTTGCCACTTCCTCCTTCCTCGCTTCCCCTTTCCAAGGATTTGCTAATGCTCTAGTTTCATTCAACGGGCATGATTTGAAGAGATGACCATATTCATGGCATCTTCTTTAATGGAAAGAATTATGCTCATAGTCCACTGATTGTTGCCAAACCTCATCGTGGTATTCCACTTCAATATAGTCTGGAAGCAATTCCATGATATTCATGTACACGTAGATCTTGGCATAGAACATATATATTCTTCTCTTGGTGGTCTCAGCCACTTTGACAAATGTCCCAATTCATTTCCTGATACCCTTCAGAATCTCTGGATCACGTAACTTGATTGGGTGTCCAAACAGCCTGACCCATATTGGTGCTACTACCATTTTTTCCTTGTCTCAGTTGCAACATTCTTCCAGTGCCTCATAAAGAGACCTGCATTGTTAAAGAAGTAGCGTACCTCCTCAAAAACCTTCTCCTTATCTTCTAGATTGGGAAAAATGCCATGAAAAAACCCTTTGCCCTTAATTTTAGGTCAATATGTCCCTTGGGCTTCCATCTCTGTTGTATACATTTGGCCAGTTCTTTTTCAGATGGCCATGTCCACAAAAACTTACAAATAAAAGCATGATCCTTCATATATCCTCCGTATTCTTCAAGTTTGTTGTTTGGGATTACAAACCTGGGTTTATTCATTGCTTTGCGTAGGCATCTTCTTCCCAGCCCCGCTTGCAACTGGTGCATCCTTACTTCGTTTCCCTGTTCTTCAATTCACTTCATTCCTACTTGTCTCTCCTACTACTACATTTTTATAGGATTGGATCTCTCCACCCCACCCAAAGTGGTCATTTATTTGTCAGCCCTACTTGTATTCTGTCTGCCTTCCTCCAAGCATCTCGAAAATCTCCCTTGTCCTGATCCGGTGCAGAGGTTGCAGGCTGCCCGTGCACCCTGTCTAGGCCCTAGGTCTACCTGAGGCAAACCGTGTTGAAACCTTAACCCTAAACGCTTACCTTCATCATTCTTCCCTCGATCACCCTTCGTTTCCATAGCATATACCAACAATAGTCGTCTTTACTAGATTCTTGAATGGTGATATATTTTTTTTACTGCTAATGTGTTTGAATCTCTTTTTTTGTGGCAAAAATGGATTGAATATGATTAAGAACCCAGTGACCCGGCTTAGACTACCTTTTTTTCGCAATTAGTCTAATCGATATTTGATTTTTATTTAGATTCAGATTGTTGATTTTGTTTATTTTTCCTAAATAAATTGTCTTTGGGACATCTTTTATTTTTGAAATTCGTTTTCACCCTTAATCTATTTATTATTATTATTATTATTATTATTTATACATAGTAATAAGGAATGTATATGTGTCTTTTTTATACATATAAAGTACATTGGTACAAATGTTATAATGAAAATTTCCTCAACCAATTGAACATTAAATTTAATGAAGGTTAAGAATACCACTTTTTGAGTATAGGAAAATATTATTAGAATTTGATGGCACAATGCAATGAAGAAACGAAATATTTCTAAGATTTCAACAAGAATGGCCTCCCATTAGATTTAAGGGAGCCAACAAAAGTTCAAACACATGATTTGGGGATTTTTTATTCGATCTTTCATTAACTTCATGTTATTGGAGAAGAGAAACATGGATTGATTTTTAGAACATAAAAATAAGAAGTAGAAGAGAAGAACATATTAACCACCTCCTCTTCCTCTTTTTCAACTTCTTCTTCATTCTCTTCCAAAACAATGCTTTTTCCATTTACCTTATTTAGAACTAAGTCTTCCCTAATCGGGAAATGATGGTCTTTGAATGAACTTGATTTAGAATTGGCTGATGAGAATGATGAGTTAGATGATATTGGGATTCTTCAACACTTAAAGATTGCATAGCCCCAAATCTATCATTGGAGGGAGGAGGGTATTGAAATTCATACCAATTAATGGGATGATACTTATTAGGAAATTGATTCTTAAGTTTTTTCGAATCTTGTTTTAATGCTTCATGATCCTTTTTTAAACTAACAAGATTGAATAGGGGTAGAAGGAGATTGTTATACTATAACCTTAAGAAAAAAGTTCACAAAGTGCTTGTACTCATGGAAATAATTAAATTTAAAGGTGGACCTTATCATAATCGAAGGCCTAAAGATGGGCCCAAGCCTCCAATTTTATAGATCCAATCCAAAATAGTGTTATAACAAGCATAAAATTTGATGAACTTATCAATTAACCAATTTTCTTTAAGGTTATTAAGGTTATTCTTTGTTGAAGATAAAAATCCTAAGTGAAGAGAAGGAATCATTTCTACCCTTTTCACAAATGTACTTGGATGAAGGAATTTTTTATTCACTAAACCATAAGGTAGAGAGACATGACCCACTATAGTGGGATTGCTAAGAACACCTATTAAAAATTAATAAGAGTAACATCATCTTCAATAGCTCATGGAAAAAGTGTGGTACATACATAAGGTAATGGGTCCGTGTGGGGTGCAAAAAACTTGTGTTAATTGATTGACACGACAACATTTACATTGAGAGAAACACATTTTCATAGCTTATAAATTATATGAGTATTTAGGGGCTATCATAGATCATGTTTTTTAGTATATACGCCTCAAGATGCCTCAATACCTATCTAAGACGTAGGTTCCTAATTTTAGGTATGTTACTACCATAAAGGGGTAGTTATATATATCAATAACACCAAGCACTCTAAAATGGGCACTAGAAGGATGGGTCATGGATGATTACCAAAGGAATTCCAAATAATAGCAAGACAGGAAATGTTATATCAATCATCCCATCATGGCCCAATAAAATACATCAATCATCACACTTTGGACTTATCATGATGGTCACATTTGGTGAAAATATGTACAGTACATTGTAGATAATCTAAGGTGTAACAACTTGATATAATTGAGGGACATGTGGTAATCTTAAGAACACATGAGAACTCTAGAATATACATAAAATTGTACACATAAAATATTCTCACCTAGTGGAGATTAAATGTAAGGGATTTTTAATGACATGAGTTCCTTATCCCTTCCCTCAAAGAGAGAAATAAATCCATTCATCAATGAAACTCTATGAATCACATCCCAATAACACCAACTCGAATATAATTTTGTGTAAGGTGGGAATTACTTCCTTTTATTCAAACACAACAAATTTTGAACTGAATAAAATGAAATTCATGAATAACAAAGGGAACAAAACTCCAACATGTTACAAGGATTCACCCAATGCATTAGATATTAGACTCATAGAACAATTTATAAATTCCCATGGGAAAGGGTAGCTTCTTAAATTCTTCTTTGTCTTTTGGTTTCTATGTACCAAATGATAAAAGTCCATAATTGTTTCAGTTAGTGAACCTATGACATAGCACATTCACTCATGGAATATTAAGGAATATCCCCAATCCAACCTAATCAAAGTTATTTCTCTACTCTTGAAGTATTGATGCACAAGAAGGATGGGTCATGGTGCATGTGTCTAGATTATAGGGAGCTCAACAAGCTCACTGTTAAAGATAAATTTCCCATTCCTGTCATTGATGAATTATTGGATGAATTACATAGATTAATTTAATTCACCAAGTTGGATCTTCATTTAGGATTTCATCAAATCAAAATGAAGATTAAATACATTCTGAAAAAAACATTTAGAACTTGTGAGGGTCATTATGAATTTTTGGTCATGCATTTTTCACTTACCAATACACCTTCTACATTTCAAGGTTTAATGAATTCCATTTTCAAACCCTTCCTTAGAAAATTTGTGATAGTATTTTTTTATGATATACTAATCTATAGCAAGTCTTAGAAGGATCATGTTCAACATGTTGACGCGGTGCTCAAACTATTGGAGGAGAAACAATTATATGAGAAAATATCCAAATGTTTCTTTGGAGTACAAGAGGTGGAATATCTGGGTCATATTGTATCTCATGAAGATGTTAAGGTAGACCCTAGCAAATTTAAATTCATTAAGGAATGGGAAATCCCCACATCCATAAAGAAAACACCTCTAACAACATTATTGAAGAAATATGCATTTTCATGAACTCCAAAAGAAAGAAAGGCCTTCGAACATCTTAAAGAGGCAATGTGTCAAGGATTGGTCTCAGCTATGGCCGACTTCACAAAAAAATTTATTATGGAATGTGATGCTTCAGGAAATGGAATTGGTGTTGTTTCAATGAAAGATAAAAGACCCATCACTTTTGAAAGTCGTTTGATCAAAGGAAAGTATTTACACAAAGCTATTTATGAGAAGGAAGTGTTGGCAATACTATGTTATGTAACCAACTCAAGAAAAGATAGAAAAGATGGATCAACGCCTTAGAATTCAGCCTCTTCGAGGGGGCAACCTCCTTTACATTACATAAATGAAAAATTGTTGGATGATACAAATGAAAATACCTCCTTTCTATATATGGGAGTCTAAGGGTTCATAACATAATCAGAGCTGGCATAACAATAATAATGTAAGGGAACAATAATAACAATAGTGGGTTTCTATGAGGCACAATAGTAACAATATGGGAACTACATGGGTACATCAATATAATAACTGGGTTGTACTAATAACAATAAGGGGTTACACTAGTAGTATAGGGGCCTAACATGCCCCTCTCCTTCAAAAACGGTTGTCCTCAATGCTTGAGTAGTTGTTGATGCTTTTGTATAAAATTCTTTTCCTCCCATGTGGAATCTTCAGTGGGTAAGTTCTTCCACTTGATGAGATACTCTGAAATTGATGGATTTCGTAGCTTTCGAGTTCTTGTTTTTGTGACTGCTCCAGGTTCCAATATAATTTTTCCTTCCTCTTCAATTTCTGGCAATATTGTTTGAATTGGGATCTTTTGCAACTTTTGAATAAGTGGCAATACTTCTTCGTCTTTCTTCCATTCATCCCTTGCTTCATTTGCCCAATCTGGTTGGATAATAGAAATAGCACAAAACAATGCTTCCACATCCTCATCCTTGAAGAGTCTTCCCATTCGGTAAGGTCACCATTTTTTAAGTGCATGTAGTATTGCCAACATTTCCTTCTCATAAATAGCTTTCTTGAGATGTAGTAGTAAAAATACCCAATCACATACATCAAAACATTTTTCACTATGATTTTGATCTACCTATTGTTTCGTTTGATTTTTCAGTGAAGTGGCGTTATCCTTTAAAAGTTGGAGAACATGTTGTTGATGCTCAATGTGATATTTCATTGCTTGAACCTTTTTCTTCTTGATATGTCCTTCTATCTGTAGAGTTTTAGGAGTGGTAATTTCTTCCAATCGTTTACAATATATAGTTGGATTCATTTCCTGATGCTCGATGTGATCTTTCACTTCTTGAACATTTTTCTTCATGATATGTCCTCCTATCTTGATTGTTTGAGGAGTGGTAATTTCGACCAATGAATTACAAGATATGGTTGGATTCATTTCTTCTTTCTCGATGTGGTCTTTCACTTCTTGCACCTTTCTCTTCTTGATATGTCCTTCTATCTTAAGAGTTTGAGGAGTGGTAATTCTTGCCAATGCTTTAGAAGATATGGTATGATTCATTTCTTCTTTCTCTGGGGTGGGGTCTTGGCGTATATCCTCTTCTTTTGATGTTTCTTAATCCTTTTCTTCCTCGTCTTCATATTCTATGTAAAATAGTTTCTTCTCAGCACACTTATGACCTTTAGTGCATTTTCTATCACAATTGTAACAAAGCCCTTTTTCTCTTTTTTCTTCCAATTGTTGTGGTGTAACCCTTGTAGGTTGTGGAAGGCTAGGAGTAAAAACACTTCCTTCTTCATAGCTGTGAGGGGTAGAATTCATTGTTGCCATAATTTTACTTTCTAGTATGTCAGAAAGCCCTTTTACTCTTTCCAATTGTTGTGGCGTTGCTCTAAAGAAGGTGTTTCTCTTTGTATCCTCATAATGTGCTATCATTTCCTCTATGAGAATTGACCACGTAACAAGTCGTTTACGAGAACAAAGCCCTTTATACCATAAAAATTGATCTCGTTCTAAATATGAATATGCAATACATACCTTTTGTAATAGTGGTACACCATGTAGATCAAAATATTGCTCGATCTGAAGTATCCAATTTATCAGATCCTTCCCATCAAACTTCCTCATCTTGTTTTTTCTTGATTTTAGCAGCTCGATCTTGAAACGACTGTAAATATGTGCTTTCAGATCTTTAAGTTCTGAAATTGCGACCTGCGGTAGCCCTCTGGGTCCTCTTTCCAATGCCACCAGTATGACCCCAATTGGATTCTCCAATGAAGAGTTATCCCAAATCTCCCACAGTGACCCGATTATAGACTAATTCAGTAGAGCAAAGTTGTACGATGTTCCACGAGTCACTATTTCGACCTCTAGCTCTGAAAAATAAACAGATGAAATTACATTATCTTCTCTTTCTGAAACTTTTGACGAAATTTCAATCCAATGCTCAGAGAAAAATTTATAACGATTTTCCCTCGGTCACCTTTTTGGAATGTAATTCAGGAGTCTGCGAAAAGACCAACTTCCTCAGATCATATCTCCGCAATTATAGTGCAAAATTCTTTGAAATTCAGACCCAAGATTTAACACAATGTCTTCTCAAATGGGTTGTTTTTTCATCTTCTGAAACATCGTAGAAAAAACGTTATAGCAAAAATTCCACGATGACCTATTTGGAGCAGGGGAACCCTAGAATCCAAAGCTCTGATACCAAATGTTATGAAACCATCTCAAGAAAAGATAGAAAAGATGGATCAACGCCTTAGAATTCAGCCTCTTTGAGGGGGCAACCTCCTTTACATTACATAAATGAACAATTCTTGGATGATACAAAGAAAAGACCTCATTTCTATATATAGGAGTCTAAGGGGTCATAACATAATTAGAGCCGACATAACAATAATAATGTAAGGGCACAATAATAACAATAGTGGGTTTCTATGGGGCACAATAGTAACAATATGGGCACTACATGGGTACATCAATATAATAAGTGGGTTGTACTAATAACAATAAGGGGTTATGCTAGTAGTATAGGGGCCTAATATACTACATGCACTTAAGAAATTGCGACCTTACCTAATGGGAAGACACTTCAACATAAAAATGGATCATGATAGTCTTAAATACCTTTTAGAACAAAGACTATCCTCTGAAGAGAAACAAAAATGTATCACAAAGATCTTGGGTTATGACTTTGAAATCATCAACAAAAAAGGGAAGCAAAATGTTGTGGCAAATGCACTCTCAAGAAAGGATGAGGATGTGGAAGAATTGTTTTGTGCTATTTCTATTCTCCAACCAGATTGGATAAACGAAGAAAGGGATGAATGGAAGAAGGATGAAGAACCATGGCCACTCATTCAAAAGTTGTAGAAGGTCCTAGTTCAAACAATATTACTAGAAGTTGTCAAGGGAGGAAAAATCATATTGGAACCTGAAGCATTCATAGAATTGAGAAGTCGACAGATACAAAATCGATCAATTTTAGAGCATCTCATCATTTTATACTGAAGCATCAATAACTACTTAAGTGTTGAGGACAACACATTTTGAAGGTGATCGGCACGTTAGGTCCCTATACTACTAGTGTATCCCCTTATTGTTATTAGTACAACCCCCTTCTTATATTGTTGTGCCCTTATAGTCCCCATATTGTTATTATTTTTCCCATAGAAGCCCACGTTATTATTGTGACCTCACATTATTGTTGTGTCGACTCTAACTATATTATGACCCCTTAGACTCCTACATATAGAAAGGAGGTCTTGTCATTTGTATCATCCAATAATTGTTCATTTATGTAATGTAAAGGAGGTTTCCCCTCGAAGACGATGATTTATAAGGTGTTCATCTATCTTTTCTATCTTTTTGTGAGCTGGTTTCATAATATTTAATCACTTCCAAGGTCCAAATTTAAAAAAAGGAACAAATTTCGACAAGAAATGGTTGTTTGATAGCTAGGGGAAATTGTCACCTCAATAAAAAACACCACGAGATATTGTACGAATTCTTCTCCTGCTTCATCCTCCCTATTTAACAACCCCTTAGTCACCTCCTTCATTCTTGTCATCATCCTCTGAGTTTGGCAAGGCCTGCCAGTCTCATTTATCCTCATCATCATCCTCTAAGATTAGCAAGGCCTCATGGTCTCATCCTTCATCCTCTAAGATTGGAAAGGCCTCTTGGTCTCCTCTTTCATCCTCATTATGTTGGAATTATGATACATATGTTGTACATGATGGAAAACCACTCATCTCAAAAGATAAATTATAGTGAAGCAAATTTATTTTCTGGTTCACGGACTTTCACACAGAGAAACATTCATGCACTTTCATGCAGAAAAAGTTCCTTTCATGAAGAGAAAAGTTCACGCACTTTCATGTAGAGAAAAGTTCCTTTCATGCAGAGAAAATTTCACGCACTTTCATGCGGAGAAAATTTCCTTTCACGCAGAGAAACGTTCATGCACTTTCATGTAGAGAAAAGATCCTTTCATGAAGAGAAAATTTCATGCACTTTCATGCAGAGAAAAATTACTTTCATGTAGAGAAAATTTCACGCACTTTCATGCAGAGAAAAGCACACGCACATGGGAAATCTTATGGTTTGTTCATGGTATTAGTCCGATAGTTTTTGATTCTATGGTTTTGGTCCGTGGTATTCCATCCAAAAGTGTTGATCCCATGTATTGGGTCCATGGTATTGAATTGTTATGGTTTTTTGTCCGTGGTATTGTGAAAGGCCTAAAGCTATAAAAGAGGAAGGAGATCATTTGGCAAGGCATCTTTTGAATTATTGAATATCTGATAAAGTGCTAGGTCTGGAATACTGTGATTGGGTTATGGTGCAGATCTGGATCTGAATGAAGAAGGAACCTGAGCGCAAGGAGAAGGATAAGTTCTATTGATGGGTCAAAATCTTAAGGTTGGAATAGTGGCATCTCTATATGATTTTGATCTGTGATATGTGGCACATGATTGATCTATAAATCTGATAATCTGGGTTAACTAATATATGAATGTTTGAAAGAATGAATTTATAGATCTGTACATAGGTTTCTGAATAGTGAAGTAGCGTACATATCTTGATTTATGTTCTAGCTGCTTATGTTTATTACTACAGTGTTCTGGGTTCAAAAGTGGGGCGTGATTACTGTTATTATGATCTCGGTACAGTCGTTAGAGAAGTGTTTATTTTGATTCAGTTGTGATTGGTGAAAAGGTGATTGGTTGATGCAGAAATTATTGATGTTTGATTGATGTTACTTGTGGATCCAGTCTGAAAATTTATGAAATGTGGTCCTTGGAAGAAAGATAAGGTTGTAGTCTTCTACAGGTAGCAGCCTAGTTCCTAGTATCTCAAATAGTACAAGAACTAAGGGGGTTGTAGCTCCCTTCTAGGAGAAGCTGGAAAATGAGAGAGGGTTGTAGCTCTCTGTAGGCAACAGCCCGCATACTGGCAAAGGACTACACCAATAAAGAATTATTGTAAAATGAAGTTTCTAATTGAAAAGTTAGAGACATATTGCAGCAGGTGGTTTTCACCCACATTGCGTTTCCACCTTATATCTTGTGTTCTTGTGTGTGATTGTCTTCTGCTCTATTTTTCTATTCTTGGTTACTGTTTATATGATCCTCATGCACAGATTAATGTTCATCATCTGTAGAATATTTTAAATTATAAGTCTGTATGGTATACACGGGTTTCCTTATCTGTAGTTTCATATATACGCGGTTTTCTCTAAGTGAAGTAGCATATATGTTATGGGTTTGAAAAAGAAAATATTTGACCAGATAATACTGATTCACCCCCCCACTCTCACTATTATTTCCAACACATTATCATCCTTTGAGATCGGAAAGGCCTCCTGGAATTATCCCCCATCCTCATCATCCTTTGATATTGGCAAAAGAATGGCTTTGCTTTTATTTTGTGTGTCATAAAAAAATTATTCGACCATACAAAAATAGTTCCCACAATATTTCTTGACATAATATCATGATTCCATTCATTGTATTTGAATTCTTAGATGAGAATATGTTCGAACGCCATGTATTTAAACTTAGAAACACAATTTCTAGATTACATTGTAATCTTTTTGAATGTTTTTCTTATAATAATATTGATGGAATGAGGATACCGGTCAAAACCAAAAATATAATGAGTATACATTTTTTATTGAATTTTTGCTGAGTCACAACTAATGCATAGGTAGTGTGGTACAATTTTTTTCTTTGTCCCATATATCCTTTGATTGCTAATTTCTAGTGGTATTTTTATGGGACTATTGAGGTCATGAGTTCAATTATCCTCAACACTCACAGAGTTAGTCTCCACCAATAATCTAATGAGAAGTGATCCATTTGGGTGGATATGCTCGTATATTTCCTAGGAGATAAAGGGACTACTAGTTTCTTAAAAATATCATTACATTTCTATGTGTATAATCTACCAAAACTACCTAATAAAATAGAAACTTTGTAACAAGGCATATATTACTTGAGATTGACTTCATTCCCATTGGAAGCTCATTGATTTCATGTAACTAGTGCATATTGTTCTAACTCCAAGAACTAGATACAATGGATTTATTACACATAGAATTAAGTCATCCCTCTAACTCTAAAATATAGTGATGTAGGGTCTTTATTTCGTCCTCTTCCCTAGCATTATTTTTTTTTATAATTTTTATATCTTCTAGAACATTGACATTAAGCTCCATCTATTCCTTCCTTCTCAAGTTCATTTCCATTTGATCAACTTGTGACTCACCCGTTTGATTTAACACTTTATAGATATTCTCATTGTAACTACTTCTTATATGTCCTTTGTTGTTGCTAGTTCTCGAATCTTTTTATTTACTAGTGCACATTTTGTTCCATATGTTCTTAAATATTTTGTTGCTTCTCAATTTCGTAGGCTAAAATTTTGCCTCCAATTCCAAAGAAGATCAAAGGATGCCTTTGAGCCCTATTCCACTCAAATGTCTAATACTACTATTATATTTATCCTTATGCCTATCATTACAGGCCAAGGTATTTTTCCACAAGAGACTTTGATTTTCTTACCTCCTATAGAACCAAAGCCCTAAAAAGAGGTGGCCATACATGGGATTTTCAACAGTCTTGGAAGCAATTTGCTATTGTATTTTCATAGAGATACATCAAATTTTGGTAGCCATTGTAGCAAGAGCATTGGTGAAATAGAGGTTGGTGAAACATAGGCCTTGTGAGGCATATATATATATATATATATATATATATATATATATATATATATTCATTGTATTTAGATAATTTGTTTCCTAGAACCCATCATAGGGCCAAAGATGTTCCTTTATTTGAGTTAGCCTTAGATGAAGACATGGTTCACTAGGATGTCTACCTGAGATACTGTAAGGAACTTGCCAATTACTTTTACACTCCTATCAACTATATATCTTGAGTTGGTGACATTCTCATTCTTATTTCACCTCCTTCCTACATAACCACATCATTGCAATTCATAAGTTATTCCCTTATAAGAGACATTATAATTATGAGGGATTGTACAATGGTTCCCCTATACTTCTTCTTGCATATGATTTCAATTTCATGCAAAGGTTGCATGCACCTAGTGTCTGCATGTTGTGAACTAAACGGTGTTTCCACAACATTCATTGGGGTCCCTTCCCATTTTATACTATAATTCCTACCTTCATTTATGAGCCCTATGATTTGAGAACTTAATTTGACAAATAATGAGGATAAATTTATCATTTATATTTTATTAAAATAGAACTTAAACATTGTAAAAAACTAGGGTAGATTCCCCCACCCCAATTGTCCATTTACTTTTAATTGTCTTGCCTGAAGTTGGCATACACAATTTTCACATTTATCAGCTTCTGAATTAGGTTTACTAAGAATATGAGATCATCATTTGATTCGAATGTTATACATAATATTCTTTATTCTATTCAAAATATTGTCCAGGTGGTTATCCATAGGTGAGGTTCATTTGCATGGGTTTTTTATAATCATGTGTGAATCCCCCAAGATCTTAATGTTGGGTACTTGTGCTATGGTAGGAAATATTAAGCCTTGAAACAAGCCATGCATATATTCTTCGTATCTTTTTTCATTTATCCCATTCATATGCATGGTTTTTTAATTGAGTTATTCTAGCTCTATACAATACCGATCCCCCTCCTCCCACCCTTGGATTTTTCTTTGAAGCTCAATCAAACTAAATAATCCAACTTTTTGAAATTTCAAAGTTTTACCCTTTTATCGAATTGATGCCTTGGAAATTAATATAAGCACTGTGGATTTTGATTCAAATTAAATTGAAAATTTCTCGAGAATTATTTTATTTTCGTAATGATATGTTTTACGAAAAAAATTAGCTTATAATTTTTCGATTTTCCATTAAAAGAAATGATTTTCCTTGCAACGTTTCACGTAAATTAGGAGGAATCTCTATGTTCACTTAGAATAAATTAGTATAAAATGTGTAGTTTTTAATAAATATAAAAATGAGTATGATCTACACAAAGAGAACTAAGGTTTTCAATATTAAAATTTTATTTTTTTATGAAATATTTTATTTTTTATAATTTTCGAAATTGGAGATGTAACATTTCAATTTCATTTTGTAGACATGTGTGCACATAAGTTTTTTTTCAACTATTTAAGTAAATCGGAAAACCAAATCTATCATTTTTAGGTTTACTTGTAAACAAATATAGTGGCATTTTTTGAAATATTTTTGTTCTGTATATTTTATGTTATTTATTTTTTATTCGGTCTCTTTAAGATTGTCCAAAAAGAATTCAAACATTATGTCTAAAAGAAATGATGAATGTCATATGAATTCAAAATTTCAAACTAATATTCCATTGGATAGAGAATTTCATGATGAATCCAACATCATCAACTCTGCCAATTAAGGAAAAATATTTCTCGAAGTCTACTTGGGTACAAAATGATATTGCAAAGGAATTTGCAGAAGGGGTGAAAAAATTGTAGTTTTTAGGACATGAGAACCTCAATCGAGTGCTTAAATTATAAATTCAAATAAATAGATTGAGGTTTTAAGAAAGCATCAATTGAACCATTTACCTTGTTATTAGGGACTCAACCAAGTTATAAGAATTGGTCGATCTATTGAAATCTATCAAGCATTTGCAAAAATGAATTTCTTCAAAATTCAAGGAGGTTCGATTTTTAAGGATATGAACCTTATATGAATCTGATAGATTTAGGATCAAGAAATATCTAAAATTTAATCTATTAGTAATTTAGGCAAGTTTATATGATATTATCTCACTTAAAATGGAAGTTCAGCTCAATCTGTGTTATGAACAACACTAAATTTTTTGTATGTTATTAATAAATGTCATGTGTCAGTTTAATATAAAGCATGGAAAGATTGATACACATGATTCATATTGGATTGTAAAAGGTGTAACAAATAGAAGACACACACACACACACACACATACACATATCATATTATGACTAAGCTCTTGCAGATAATATCAAAAGAAATAAAATCAAATAAAAATTATTTGTAGTTTACATCTTGAAATATTTTAAAATTGAATAAGACTTATTTTGATCATATTTGAGTTTTTAAAAAGTGAATAAAACTTGCTTCGATCATATTTGAGTTTTTTAAAATTAAATAAAACTATTTCAATAATAAGGAATTGATTGAAACACTTGGATAACTAAGTAAATTTAGGAAGGTTGATAACATCATATAAAATTCTAGAAATGTTACCATATGAGATTGGCTTATATCATGTAATGATGAAGATCTTGTAGTTAATCTCAAAAGAAATAATATTGAAGAAATTCATTGTAGATTCAAATTGCTAAAACAATAGACTTGAATATACTGTACTCATCAGCAAAAAAATTTAAATGATCGTGAAATCATGAAGAATAGAAGATAAAGAATTCAATCAACACCTTACAAAATAATTCTTGGGGAAAGCCACAACTAAAAACCTTTGCACTCTATATATTTCATTAGTTAGAAAATATGAGAAGACTATAATGCTTTGCTAAAGCCTGAGCATAAGATCTTCTAGTTAGTCTCAAAGGAAATAATATTGTAGAAATTCCTTGTGGATTCAAACTGTTAATTTACTAAAACAATAGACATGGATATAATCTACTCATTGATGGTGGGCTTATAAAGTTGGGAGAGAGGTCGGGATCCATGAGGATTTTGCTTTAGGGTTTTTCATTACTCACCATGGCGGGGCATGGAGGAGGGAGATCAGATCCCTCCTACAGTCAAGTGGTTGTGAAAAAAAGTAAGGGAGTTGGATTGCATTGCTTCAAGAACCAATAGACGAGGTAACAGAGGCTCAAAATACAGAAAAATCAGAAACTATCAGACCTCAAGGACGAGAAGAAAGTCATGATGAAGCTAGTAAAGGTAAGAGGACAGAGGTTAGCATTCTGAAATTTTCTCCTATGAGTACATCGAGGGTCTGTAAACCCAAGTTGACCACTATTCTTCGAGTTGCTTTAAGTGACCCAGCGTTGTAGCTACACAAAGACCACATGTCGAAGTATGTTATTATCTGTAAATTTATGGGGATTTGGCTGACAGAGAAGGCTTTGCAAGCATGGATAAGGAACCACTGGAAACCAAAGGGGAAAATTGACCTTCATGTTGGGTCCAAGGGCTTCTTCATGGTGTTTTTCATAAGCTTAGAGGATAAAGACAGAGTGTTCGAGGGAGGACCCTATTTTTACACTTTTGCGGGCCTTTATATGAGACCATGGGTAATGAACTTTGTCTCATGACGAGAAAATTTCACCTCAGTGCCGGTATGGATAAGAATCTATTCCCTTCCTTTAGATTATTGGTAGTAGGAGTCTCTAGAGGCTATTAGCAACAAGCTAGGGCATTTTATAAAGATCTCAATTGCTACTCTAAGAGGATAATACACTTCCTTCGTTGGGATATGTGTGGAAAAGTACTTATCTAGGGCACTTCCGGATGCAATAATTTTAGAAGTTTATGATGAGGAATGGGTGAATGCGGTGGAATATGAACACGTCCCATTTAGGTGCCATAAGTCTCATGAGCACGAGCACCTATACAGGGACTACCCATTAAACAAGATAGAGAGCAATATGAAAGCCACTACAGAAAAGGCTCCTGAAGGTTTTACTAAGGTTGGGGGTAAATGGAAAGGATGCATGAGGTACCAAAAGAAAATTAATGAAGACAGACAACTGAGTCACAATAGCTTCAAGATCTTAGATGAAGAAGGAGAAAACATCGGGACAAACTAGGAATCAGAAAATATTCCCACTGAGAAGGAAAGAGATAATAATATGGAGGATATACCAGACAATAGAAAAAAATGGATGATATGATGAGCATTATGGAGCTCAGTAAGGACCATGAGATGATCACAAGTGAGGCTGGAGTTGAAGACCATGAACTGTAGGAGATTCTAGAGAGGGAGAATTTAGATCTAGAAATGTTTCTGGAGCAGGGAATCACCAAAGGGGTAGACTCTCTGCCAAAACAGGAGTTTTATAGGGTTCAACATCTCTTCCTCTGGAGATCTAAAATGAAGTGTCATAGATTCATAAGGAACCATGTTAGCCAGGAGAATATGGGAGTCAAAATGATGGAGGATACACCGATGCATTCTTCTAAGAACCCGCATAGGAAAAGAAGAAGAAAAACATAGAATGAGCTGCTGACAGAATGTGGAAAAATTATGATTAACTTAGGTAAGATGAGGGATCTTACGAGTTACTCCTTTACAAACCTTTCTTAATGAAACTTACAACCTAAAACATTAGGGCTCTAGGAAGTAAAAGGAAACAAAGAACTCTTAGCAGTAGAATGAAAGAATAAAAATTGGATATGGTTTTTATTCAGGAAACAAAATGTTCGATGGACAAGATCAGAGAGATACACAAAAATTTTTTAATCAAGTATGAGTATCTATAGGTTAAAGTGGATAAATCGATGGGTGGGATTCTTACTCTATGGATCCTCAAAAACTTGGAATCCTATATGTTGAAGCTTCTAGGAATCATCTACCGCTGGTGATTCAACCTTTGGGTGATAAGGAGATCTACATGATCACTAACATCTACGGTCCTCAAAATCTAGAAGACAAACTTAAGCTTCTCACCTCCCTTGAGAAGCTGAGAGAGATATATCTTGATATGTCGTAGATTCTGGTTGGGGATTTCAATATGATAAAATCTCTTACAGAGAAAAAATGTGGTACCATAAAACTAACCAGAGATTCCATTGCCTTCGAGAACTTCATGAATAACATGGGGCTAGTGGACACCGAAACAATAAATTGCACTTATTCTTGGAATAATAAGAGGGGAGGGGGTTTTCAAGTTGCCTCTAAACTAGATAGATTCATAATATTAGAGAACCTCTTTCTCAAAGGCCTTGATATGTCACCTTCAATCCTTCCCCTCAGAGGCTTAGACCACTAGCTTGTCCAACTTGAACCTACTTTCATGGGTACAATGAGGAATAGGCCTTTTAGGTTTGAAAATGTCTGGCTCTCTCACCCTGACTTCATTAACAATATTGACAAATGGTGGGTGGAAGATATGTCGTTCAAGGCACTAAAATGTTCATGTTGTAGCAGAGACTTAAACACATCAAATCTAGGCTTTAAAATTGGAACAAAAAAAAATTTGGTAATATCTTTAAAGCCAAAAGAGAAGTTGAGAAGAAACTCCATGAGATTAATCAGATCACCATCTCATAAGTTTTTACTGAGGAATAGAAAATTCAGGCTAACTCTCTTCAGAATGAATGGGACGATCGGCGCAAGAAAGAGGATATTTTCTGGGGATAGAAATCAAGGGTGAAGTGGATTAGAGAAGGAGAAAGAAGCACGAAATTTTTTCATAGATCAACCTTGGGTCATAGATCTCATAAAAAATATTCAAAACTTAAATATTATTAAGGGAAAGAGCTCGTCTCTCACAAAGAAATGGAATCTGTCCTAGCTCAACACTTCATTATCATAGAAGAGGAGCCTCTCATTGACAAATCTCAATTCATTAACAAATTCACCAAGTTCATTCCTAAGCTTGTAACAAGGGAAGACAACCACAACCTTAACATGCCATTGTCTGAAGAGGAGGCTAGTAAAGTTATCAATGAGATGCAAAATGGGAAAGCTCCTAGCCCTGATGGATTCAATGTGGAATTCTTCAAAGCTTGCTAGGAAACAATCAAACAAGATATCCTTGAGGTTGTGGAGGACTCTAGAAGATCCAAAACTGGTTTGAAAGCTGTTAATGTCTCTTTCATAGATTTGATTCCAAAGCAGGAAAAATCTATGACACCAGATAGATTTAGGCCCATAGCCTTATGTAATGTGTTCTACCAAATTATTTCCAAAGTGATTGCTAATAGACTTAAGCCTCTTCTTCCTACTCTCATCTCAGAGAAGCAACTGTATTTTTCGAAGGAGGACAGATTCTCACCAAATCACAAAGCATACAATTTAAAGATTTCAATAAACACATTACACAATGATTTCCTAGGGAAAGCCACACAACTATTAGTCAGAAAATATGAGAATATTACAAAGCTTTTCTCAAGCGTGAGAAACCTGTGCACTATTTCTATCTGTATCATAGCTTCTTAGATGAGCCTAGGCCAATACTTAACCAATTTCTCAATTGGAATTTCACAATCCTTATAGGGTTTCCTCTCACTACATGCACCACCTATACAATTGAGATGATTCTAAAACTGATATTACATTCCCCTTGAACTCCATTATCAACTAGATAACACTCAAATCTAATATGCATGAGTTATTTTTGAGTGGATTATTAGTTAACTGGTTGAACACATGAAGAAATACTCCACTCTTTGACGTCTTACTAGTTCGTTTATCAGTTGTAAATAGTTTAACTTACTTTAACTAACTTAAACTGAATTGATTAATTAGAGATCAAAATAAACTCAACTAGGGCTCCTATAATGTAGCATACAATCTACACGAGTCATGTTAGACCCTCAACTCATTATAACTGAGCTAAATAAGTCAATTTAACTTATCTAACTGGTACAAATTTTCTTGTGATATGGAATTACAATTTTATTCCTAATTTAATTCAATGAGAAATTAAATTACGATATTCTTGTTTCGTTTTCAACAAATATTGAATAAAACTCATTTGTTGTTTACCTTTGGCATATTTTAAAATTGAATAGAAGTTATTTCAATCCCATTTGTGTTTTTTAATTGAAAACCTATATGGAAGATATTTCTATTACTTTCTACGTGAGTATTAAAGTGATACATGATATATTTTAGATCATTTTAAGTATCAAATATACTTGCATCATATTAATATTGTACTTATTATGGCTAAGCTCTTGTATATGACATCAAAAGAGATAAAATAGAATAGTTTTTTGTATTTATTTTTACAAGGCATCATTTAAAATTTAATACAGTTTATTTCAATCCTATTTATTTTTTTTAATTGAACCTTAAGATAAGAAATTGATTGAAATATACTTATAAGAGTTGGTTAAGCAATGATATATGAGCGATTTGCAAAATTTTCCATATATACATTCTCTATGCTATAATATTGATGTCATTAGAATTCAAATAATTTATTTTTAAAATCATTGTAATAATATACACGTTGATTGCACAAAAAGACATTTTCCACAAGCCAATATGAAGCATATTTGTAGTTATTTCCATGCTCAATATTAAATTGATATATGATGTATTTTAGTTCATTTCATGTATCAAAGTAAGATCATACTTATATCATGTTAGTACTAAGATCTTGTAGGTGACCTAAAAGGAAATAAAATTGAATAAAACTTTTTTTTGTTTACAAGAAATCTTTTAAAATTGAATAACAGTTATTTCAATTTTGTTTTTTTTTTTTTAATTGAACCTTAATATAGCCAAGTAAATTTAAGAAAGTTCATAATTAATTATATATAAAATTATAGAAACGCATATTATTAATTGTTTTTTGGTATATTAAATTCCAATACATATGACTTAATATAATGTTATGACAAAACTCTTGTAGATGACCTCAAAAGAAATAAAATGGAATAAAACTTATCTAATGTTTACGAGACATATTTTAAAATTGAATTTAAAATTTATTTCAATCCTATTTGTGTTTTTTAATTTAACCATCATATATTTTAATTAATTTTAAGTATGAAAGTAACTTGCATTATAACTTAGGATTGTATTTATTTTCTTAGTCTATGAAATGAGAAATCCATAAAGTTTAAAATTTAATGAACATCCATAAAAAATATTAATAAAAATCCATAAACCTAAATAATGAATGTATCAATAAAATCTTTATATGGAAACATATGTGAATTACAAATGTTACATGAATATCCATCAATGGAAATAATAAGCATCCATAAACTAAAACAATGTTCATGTACATCCATAAATTGTCCACATATGAAAATATACAAACTATGTATCACATGTGAATGTGCCCTATGAAATGGGCTTGAAATAATACAAACTATCCCCTCTAGGTACCAGAATAACTCCTGTATGAATTATGCTATGCAAAGTGATTGTCCATAATCTAGTACTCCAATATAAAACATTCAAATTCAAACTAATTAGATCGTTATTTGTACAAAATAAGTAATATGGAAATAACTTATTTTGAACCAAATTTATTTATATATATGAATATAATAAACTCATTCAAGTCCAAATGCAAGTCATTTAGGATGGGAGTCTAATCAATCTGGGTTTGGTTCTCCCCTGCTTGAGGCTGAAAGGTTTGGGCTTGCATCGATCGACCCACATCTTCAATACCTTTATACGTAACATCTAGGTCATGCATCCACATAATTGTGACATCGAGAACACTTTGCATATAGGTATGTGTACACAATGGAAAGGAAAAATTATAATTATTTTCTGAACTAATTATCATTCATATAACTTAAAAAATAAAATGTTGAAATCTTAGGAATCTTTTTTTTTTACCTCAACTGTTGGTCCATGTAATTGTACATACTAACTCTCCTCCACATGAGTGTCATAAGGTGAAGGTGGAGGAGAATCCATGGAAGCATGAATTGGTGGAGATTGGCTTGGTTGATAGATTTCCCCTTAGATGAACTCACAAACTCCTTCATGTAGCTGGGTTATGTCTGCATGTTATTATGAAATTATTAATATAAATGAAATATAATACAAACTAAATTAATTTAAATAAATATGTACAATTTGAAAAAAAGATTGAAAGTTTTCATATATATGAACCTAATATGTGTCACACGAATTTCGCACCCCCTAAGTGTCACAGATGACATCAAGACACATACATGTATATGAAGAAAGGTAGTAAATGGGCAGACTCATGAGATATGAATCATCATATAATGGAATTAGAAAGTAATGAGGCAATGGTGGTGGTCTCTAGAAATGAAACATGTGTATTGGCCAATTTCATCTACATGTTATCTGCAATGATATTCTTGGTTTCAAAGTTGAGTTTTGATGACTCCTCTTGCTCTGTTAGAAATACCATGCTCTGACATAGTAGTGGAAACAATATTTTAGGTGGTGGTACATGTCAAGGGTCCCTGTGAGCCTCATCATGATCATAAGTGTGTGCCAAGCCATATCCATAAAAGCTAGATACTATGTTGGTGTAATCTAGCCTCATATGTAGCATAAAATCAACGTATATATGTTTTGAAAACTAAAAGGGGACCTCTTCAGAGTTCACCCCAAGCTCCAACGAATCGATCATAAACAAAAGGGGTTGCATCAACATTCTTAAAATATCTTACTGGTATCAGAGCTCGATGTCTAGAAACACACTCTAGAAGGATGTTGAACAACTCCCCATGAACATGAATGTTATTTACGGCTTCTTTCACCAACTCTCAAGTATGTGGGCCTCTAACCTCCTACCTCATAATCCTTTGTATGGAATGTAGGAGGTGACTTTGTGGGCCCACACTCCATTGTGTATCGATCAACCTGTCAATGGTATCCAACATCAAAGAAACATTATGTCTAGTAGGTGAACTAGTAGTTATTTTACACACCTCTCATGTGATCCATTTATGTCGAGTCGTAACATCCGTCAGTGTGATCTGATTTATAGCCTCATGCCATGAATGGATGGATGTTGCATTTTGAACCTCATATTCCTCCTATTAAGGGTTTACAAATATAAACATAATTTAACATATATATAACAATACATAAGAATAATAACATGTACATTAAATTCAAACACATAAGTTGAATAAGATTTAAAGAAATTAAAGTCAATTTCAAGATATAAACACACAAAGTTTAAAGAGGATTTAAATATGCACCTATAGCACGTGAAGATGATCCACTATCTGTAATATAATCATCATTCGAAATAGAAACATTGCCTCTCACAATATGGCTAGTGTTAGAGGCAAGATCCATGAGTGGAACATACACTTTGGTTGGGCTACATGATCTATCATGAGCCTGACTATGTATAGTAGAGCCCTCCACACTTTGATGATGTGTTTTTGGGGGTTGTATAGAAGATGGTTCTCCATATTAAAAATAATTCATATTTAATACATATAAAATAATCTTAAAAAAATGTTTACTAAACTATTATATATAATACAAAACTATTACGTATGACACATATAAAATAATCCAAGAAAAATATGTTAACTTAGAAAAAACATTGACAAGAAAATAATTTCTAAACTCAAGTAGAATAATCTAGTAGGAAGTCCTAAACTTTAATTTCCATTTTTTGATAATTTAGCAACCAAAGTATTAAGTTCCATGTAAACACAATCAAAATGAGTGATCAAATATACCTTTACACTTGTTCCCATTTTGAAATAATTCATTTTATTCATACGACATAAATATGTAAATATATATGTAAAAGATTGAAATAAACCTATTGAAAAACTAATAAAATTTATACCAACCAAATACTCTAATCGACTTTAATTTCTTATAATGTTTGGCTTGACACTAAAAGGTACTAAGTACAAACACATGAAAACAATTTTTTTGGTACAACACAATACATAATGAAACAATATGATACAAATTAAAAAAGAGTCAAAAAGTTTTTTTTTCACTTTAAATGAGTTTTCTATATCAGATTTAATGAATAATGCATTTTTGAAATTTCAAGGCATAATTATATAATTATATATTAATTGTTATAGTTATCATATTATGTTATATATAATGTATAATAGTTTACCGTGATGTTATATATATGTTAGGTTATATATAGTTATAATATATAGTTATGTGATTTTGTATATACATGTTTTGTGCTATGTTATATATGTATGTTAAATATTTAAGTTATTTTAAATGATATGTGCATGTTTTTTTCTATACAAATATTATATGAAGTATATATAATTATAGTTATTATAAATACTTACAATTATATTACGATTATGAATTTTGTATACTCTTTTAAACTATATAATTTGTGTTTATTATGTTTATTAAGTTTATATAAAATATTATGCTATAAAATTTAATTAAATAACAAAACTTTTTATTATTTAGCTTTAAACATAATAAAAATAATGATTATATATATTATTTAAAATAGTTAAAATATAATAACTAATTATATAAAAAAATCTTATTTGTAATAATATAGTTATCTAGCATTTAGTTATTTGATAATAATTTAGTGTAATATAACAAATTTTATCTAGCAATTATATTAGTTATTTTATATATTAACTTATAGGTTTGTTTATTTATTGGTTATTGTTTAGGTTGTTTTATATTTTGGAGTTATTTTGCCATATTTTTTGGAAAATTTCTTTGAAATTTAGAATACATTTTAAATAACAAAAAAAAATTGAAAATTTGTTTCACTAAATTCCTAAGAAAAACTTCAAAACATAAAATAATTAGAAAAAAAGGTTTTACAATCCAAATTTAGAAACAAAATGATAATAAATATGCTATCATTATAATTATTGAAAACTTATTCAATGAAATATAATAAACTAGAAAAACTTAAATAATCTATTTTTTGGGGGTTCTTTTGTAGTTTTCTAGGATTTTGTTTTGGTTTTCAAATATTTTCTTAATGGTTTTTTAGGTTTTTTTTTTCAAAGGTTTTCTTGGTGTGGTTTTCATTGTTTTTGTATAGTGGGCTTTCATTTCAAATAAATTTATTTCTTTTACAAGAAAATATATGATAGGAAACTTACTTTCATTGCTCCATCGAGCCCTAGAACCATCAATCAGGTAGGTAAACACCTTGGTGGAACACTTGTTTGCATGGAGTTCCGTAAAAATGACTTGCCACATGGCCACTGCACATTACAATTCCAAATAGAGAGTCAATCTAGCTCAATTGAGAGTTTGTTTGGATTATACATGAGCTGGATTGAAATTTTGTTTAAACCCTTGATAGAAATATATATAAACCCTGAAACATCTTGAGTGCTTAAAAATTGCTAGTGCTTAAAATAGATTTTTTTTCACCTAACTACACCCTAGCATTTCCAAAAAATCTAAAACAGATCCATGCACAAACCCTATATTCAATAGTTATAATGATTTTTCTTTGGTTAATATATTTGGTTAAACATTCATGTTCAAGAGAGTCGAGATTTTGGTGAATGTTCAAGAGAGTCGAGATTTTGGTCAAATTTACTGAGTTTTTGAGATCCATATTTTTTACAAATTAGTAATGCTTTCGTAGTCTTTGATGTGGGTAGTTGAGTGTAATTTAAAGTATTACATAATTTCTGGCAAGCCAAACTTGCTAAGAAATAAAATTTTGGAAGGCTTCCCAAATGATTTTTAGGTTCGACTTGCCTAAAAACAAATAGATGTAGAATTTAAGAAAAGAATAAAAAAACATGAAGAGGTCATTAGACGAGTGAACTTTGTTATACATTGAATTAGAGGACTTCAAACCAAGCAACTTTTGTATATGGATATTCCAGGAAAAGACGTACTACCATTTCTTCTAGTGACTTAAAATTCATGAATCTCAAAGGTCCTTGTATTCCTCTTTTCTAGTGATTTTAGTTCTCAAATTTTTTTTTATGTGCTAATAGCAAACAAAAGATGTTAACTTTTGGATTATTATTGGGTTCCTAGAGATTTTACTAAAGAATCTATTTTGGAGTTATTTATGTTAACTTTTGGATTAACATTGGGTTTCTGAGAATAATTTTCTAATATCCTGCCAAGCTGGGTGTTCCTCGTTCTAGCTCTTTAGGCACATCTGATCAACTTATTTCTAAATATTGCAACCAGGTGTGAGAGGTACGATGATATTTCATTCAAGCTCCATCTCTTCCAATGGCTTCATTAATCCTATAAAAGGATGTTTGCAAATAAGGACCTCCTTTTCATTACAATTATTTTTGCAAGATGTGAAAGCTCATGTGAACAATACAAATGTTTCTTATACATTATAGGGTTTTCCATATATTAATTTTCACTGCATTTTTAGGAATCTAGTATTAATCATTGTTGATTTGGTTGAATTCAAAGGAAGAGGCACCTTATTAGATCCAATATGGAAGTAGGAAGAGGCATTGTTATTAGATCCAATATGGAAAGATGTTTCTCCTTCCAGACCAATATCTTCAGCTAGGTCAAAGGGTGCATTATAATAGAATTGTAAGACATGTTGATGAAAATAGGGATTGAATTTATTATATTTTATTTTTTAATTTAAAGGGTTTTTACTAATTAAATAATATAGTTATTACCCTGCGTCCCTCCTATTGGAGTTGGGCACTTTAATCATTTTCTTAATTAATCTTTTTGATCGGATGGCCTAAATTGAAAGATGCTAGTATATTTTCGTATTTGTCACTATATCAATTCATGGAATTCACCTGACTAACTTACTTGCATGTCTAAATCACATGTTTAAAGCTTACTTAAATTAATTTTTTACAAATAATGATTAAACATTTACTGTACCTCTTGTTGATAACCACTTATATTCATTAGTGAGAAATGTATTTAAAAAAATTACAAAATGTAAATGTAAGAGACGTTAATCAAAGAGGAACAACTCACCAAAAGATTTCCTAAACTTGTGAAACGATTAAAAGTTGAGACATGCACCTTATGCCTCTTCATATTCTGAAACGTATGTCTATCCAACTGTTTGCCAAATGTTTTGTCCATTAATTTAACAATTACCTTACATGGGTGGTTTAAACGTATCCATGTTCAACCATACCTTTTCACATTCTAGTTTCAAATGTACACATGCTCAACCATACCTTTTCACATTCTCAAATGTACCCATGTTCAACCATTTTCCAAGTGCTTTCTGACACCTATAAGGATTACCTTAGTGATTTCCTATGCGTTACTAATTCTCAAGTTATTTGAAGGTCGTTGCATTACTAATTCAACAAGGTAGCTTTTACTATTTATAGTCCTAATGATGTAGGTCTCTGGGCACTGCAAACTGTGATTTTGTGATAAAAGTCGCAAGAGAACGAGGAAGTCCAACAACATCAAGAAGAAGTGCCTTCATTGGATCTTCACCACTTGATTATAGGTTGAAATGATGCATATGCACTTTCTGTATGACAATAAAAGTTCCCATTCATCCCGGCACCATCAGGTAGTTGTGTCATGGTGAAATGATGCCAACAAGTGCCCAGCGTCTTGCTTATCAAACGAAGATGCAGGTGGCATTGATGTGTAATTACCCAATAGTACCATTGATTCCAAGGCGATTAACCTCAAGATGGCTATGTGGAGATCAAGCGAAGACGAGATGATGACGAGGAGTTGGAGAATGACCAAGTTTGGTCGAGGGTGCTCAGTGATGTAGAAAAGGAAGGTTGTTTCAGGAAGAAGCTTACCCTTTAGTGCCCCTGGTTCCAACCCTCAAGTCCCAGAACTTATACATGGAGTTTTGTTCTTTTTAAAAATTTTAAAAATGTGAGCTTTACCCTCTAGTGCCCCTGGTTGATAGGAATGCTAAGCTCAGAAGAGATCTGAGGTACTGAGTCTGTTCATTATTAGGGCCATTAACGATTTACTCTGTGAACGATATTTTCATAGGTTTACTCTGTTAACGATTTAAGGGTGCAACTCTTCTTTGTTGATGGAATCGAGAGTTATGAGGAAGCGTGCATGGAGCCAGGGGATTGAATCCTTAAGCAGTGGAACACCAAGCAAGTGGAGTGCTAAACCGGCGGAACTTGTAGGTGGTTTTTAAAATCTGAAAAATATTTTTCGTACTGCTTCCACGGCTTGGGTGGTAATTTATTTTTTTACCTGTTAAAACGTGGAGCTGCCGCATATCATTACAAAGCCACTTTTTTCGGGTGACAACATTTATACATCTAGAAGAAGGGATGAATGTGATAGTCATTGGATTGGAAGAGTTAAGGATCAACGATGAATATTGTATTGTGTTGGATGTGCAGGTTTGATGGAGAGGCGGACACAACATGTTGGAGAAAAGTACCTAAGTTAAAAAGAAAAGAACTCCATGGATTCTATAAGACATACATCTTATTAAATGTAACTTAGGTATATAATGTAAGAGAATCAAACTAACGCTGTCAAATCAAGTATTTGAATTATACAAAGTTGACTCAATTGCAATCAAAATGATATCCTCATAAAAATCTATACCATAAAAATCAATGATATAGATTACAGATATAAATTATATTATATATATTATATATATATTTATATATTATACACTTACATATTTACTTATATATAATACTAATTATATATATATAGATATATATCACCTAGCTACAAAAAAAATAAAAACTCTCACAAACTATATAAAATTAGCTATCTAACTCATAAATAATTAAAATCCCATCAAATAATAACTGTATTAAAACTTCTATAAAATTGTACTTTTAAGTGTAGGATATATTAGAGTTCTGTAATTATTGTACCTTCGTATAATTGTCAGAAAATTCAACATGTCTATAAAGTGATTAGAGAAATTCATATTGGTAATACTTTGTGTTCGTGAAAGTCATTGAATGTTGGAGTAGTTGTCTTAACCAATTTGGATGCTCTTCAACAAAGAAGCTGATTGAATAGGCAGATTCATGAGTAGGCTACATTTTGACAATGGAGTTGGCATTCAGACCTATTCTATTGATGGTCACACTTATAATTTTTTTTTGCTGAGAATATAAACTATTTATGAATGATTTCCAATAGGATCAGGGTAACAAAATGACTTTTCTGTTAGAAATTAATAAATTTGATAGAGTTCTGATTCACATGCACTAAAAATACAATAATAAGAATTCTGATCACGTTCGTATTAGAGTGCATTTAAGTTTGTGCCATCACTATTCTATATGCTAAAAATATTTAGATGAGCATATTGATCTTCAGGTCCTTTAGAGAGCATATAAGAGGGAAGGAGGTGACCTCAAGACGATGAATGGAACTGTGAGACGGTTATAGAATGGAACCTTTATTGTCGGAGTCGTTTTTGTATTAGAACCATTCTGTGATTAGAACCATGTGTGAGAAATTATCACAGGTTGAGAGTTATCACCAAGCGTGCATGGAGCCAGGGAATCGGATCCTTGAGCGGTGGAACACTGATCAAGTTGAGAATTAAACTAGCGGAACCTGTAGGTGGTTTTGAAAATTCAGAAAAGTACTTTTCGCACCGCTTCCATGGCCTGGGTGGTAATTTATTTTTTGACCCAATAAAATGTGGAGCTGCCACGTAGCATTACAAAACCACTCTTTTCGGGTGATAGCATTTATGCAGCTAGAATAAGGGATGAATGTGATAGTCATCGGATTGGAAGAGTTAAGGATCGATGACGAAGATTATATTGTGTTGGATGTGCAGGTTTGATTATTTTACTTCTACAAAGTTGACGCAATTGTAATCAAAATGACATCCTAATAAAAACCATAGATATAAATTAAAGATATAAATTAACCACATATATATATGTGAGAGACTTAGCTTAAAAAAAGGTTAATAATGTCTATCATGTTTAAAATTAATTTAGATCCAATTTTTATTTCTTGATCAATTATTATATATATATATATATGACCTAGTTACAAAAAAATTTAATAACATATACCATGTTTAAAATTAATTTCCATTTAATTTATATTTGTTGATAATAACTTTTTTAAAAGAGAAAATGACATATTAAAATTTTCACATTTATTAATTTTCGCAAAAGTTAACAATAATATTTACATTTTTTCCATAAGATTTTAATTTTAATTATATATGGTTTCATTACTTAACGCATGAATATCTTCATATATAATTATCATTGCAATTGGTATAAAAATTATTATTTAAATGATATTTTGTCAATGCTTATTTTCAAAAAACTTATATGGATTTGTCACATTAATAATTAATGCATACAAATCTATATCATTCATGGTCAACCATGGTCCAATGTTGCATTGTGACAAAGATTGTCTCTATATGAAAATCAACCATGGTCCTACATCGCATTGTGACAAATATTCTCTCAATATGAATATCAATCATGGCCAACCATGGTCGAATGTCACATTGTGACAAAGATTATGGGAACATGAAAATCAACCATGGTCAACGATGGACAACCATGTTTATTTTTACATTTACAATATTTATTCAACGTTACATTGTCACATAGATTGTATATAAACATCAATCATGATAAATTATAGTCAACCATGGTCAATATGAAAATCAACCATTATCAATCATGGTCAGCCATGGTCCAACATCACATTGTGAAAGAACTATCTCAACATGGTTCGAGGCTTCTTGCATCAAACGTTGTAGTGGCATTTTTTGTTTGGCCTCAAAGAAGGCAGGCGATTTGATCTGTGGCTTCTTGCGGAGAAATTTGTTGTGGTGTTTTCGTTTCGCCACAAAGAAGATGAGGGATTTGATTCGAGGCTTCTTTCATAGAAACATGTAGTGGAGTTTTCATCTGGCCTTAAACAAGGCAGAGAATTTAGAGTTCCTTCTTGGGAAACAACACCTATGTGTTCAGTCTTTGGACCTGCCATCAACATAGATTTAATATTATTATCATGGCAATTAAGATGACCTGTGCTGCTTCCCTCACATAAATATCAGGGGAAATTTGCCCTTCCTTGGCAACGAATGTAGTGATTGGCTAGTTGAATTGAAGGAGAAATATGTTTTGCCAATGTTCTTCTTGCCCGTCGTGGTCGGCGATGATTGCGTGCTACTGACTCCGAGAATTGATTTCTTATATAGGCTACTCATGACTTCTTGTCTTGGATGTAACTTTTCATCCAACACTTGGGGAACTCAGTCATCAATGGAATTGTTGTTTCTTTACATTCAGAGGAACTGCAAGCCTGCAAAGAACAGATGATACTATAAACCATGGCAGAAAGGGGAAAAGGGACACCAACAGTGTTCCAATCGATATTTATATCTAAACTTTGAACATAGCTTGGGTTATGAAAATACTGCTTTCATCCAACTCACCGAAAGGAGAGAATATGCTGGCGACGGAATGGTCATTTGTCTCTGGGCCAAGACCATGCACAAATAGTTTTTTGAGCGCAATGTTCTTTATAGCGATGGAACACACATGATCCCGAATGTACCTATGTTCAGTCGCTACTTCCTGCACAAGATTGTTTGATTAAATTAGAAAAAATCAAGCTTTAATAATAACAACGGGCATGCATACGGCCCAGCCCGTAAATTGAAACAACCATAAACTCCACAAAAACGTAAACGGAAATAGCCATAAACTCCAGAAACTCTCTAAGAAGCTCGGCACACAGATGTTAAGTGGAGAGTAAAAGTGTTGACAATTGTTGATGCATAGGAAAGCCTATCGTCCTAAAATAATAATAGCGTTGAAACCTTGACACTAGTTAAAAATAGATCGGTAGCTATGCTGGCATTATGATTCAGGTGTTGTCCTTGATGGCAATTCACTCAGAGGAATGATACAGGTGATGGCAACTCACTCAGAGGACAGATCACAGTGCAGCAGGTAAACAAAGAGATATACGCAGGTTGACCGTGAAGAAAGGGCGTATATATGCGAGTTAGCGAAGCAGAATGGGCATACGCGTATACACGCGGGTCAATACGAGTAAAGGCACATACATGTTGGAAATCATGGTTTTGGTCCGTGGTATTTGGTCCATAGTATTTGGTCCAAAGTGAAGATCCCATGTATTGGGTTCATGGTATTGTTTCTACATGGTTTTGGACCATGGTATTGAGAGAAGCCTAACCTATATAAGGAGAAGATCATTAGGCCAAGAAGGTGTGCAAGGGTGAGCAAGGGTTGAATGTCTGACGAAGTGCAAAGATCTAGTATTGCTGGTTATCGCTTTGTGCTGCTTGGATTGGGTTGATATAACAGAAAAGGTACAAGTAATTATCTTTAGATCTATACGCGGGTTGTATGAGGTGAAAGCACGTATACACGCGGTTTTGGTATAGTAAAGTTGCGTATACATTATGAGATTTGGTATTTCAGGGTGTTGTTGATTCTACTGGTTGTTGCAGAGTTCTAGGCTCTGGTTTGCGTTCTGTGTTTTTGATGACAAGGTTTCAGTGATTCAGTTTTCGGTGATTTAGAGATTTATGATGCAAGTATAAGTGGATGATTGTATTGCTGTGGTGATTGTTTTGTACTTATGGATCCAGTATGAAAATCGATGAAATGTGGTCCCTGAAGAAAAGAAGGTTGCAGCCTTCTGTAGGTTAGCACCTATGTACTAGTATATCCGCTAGTACAAAAGCTAAGGGGGTTGTAGCTCCCTTCCAGAAGTAACTAGAAAATGAGAGAGGGTTGTGTCCCTCTGCAGGTTGTAGCCTGCCTACTAGTAAAGGACTGCACCAGTACATTGTAAAAGAAGTTTCTTATTAAAGGAAGAAAGAGACGAATTGCAGCAGATGGTTTTCACCCACATTGGGTTTCCACCTTATCTCATGGTGTTCATGTGTGCTTCTTATGTGTGATGATCTGTACTATTTTACTACACCTGTTATTGTTAATGTGGTTAATAATGTTCTGATGCATTTACTGAAGATAAGCTAACTGAATCTTAAGATTGCTGCATATACACTTGTTTCATTTAATACAGTCATGTATATACGCGTATATCCCTAACTGAAGTCGCGTATGTGAATCTAAGTGTGAAGTTGAAAAAGCTTTACTGATATGATAATACTGATTCACCCACCCTCTCAGTATTATTTCCAACAATTGGTATCAGAGGAGGTCCTTTTGAAGAAGCTTGATTGCTTGAAGGAAAAGATCCATCGGAATGGCTAATCCATAAAAAGAGGAACATATCAGGCCACCAGTCTTTGACGGGAGCAACTTTACCCACTGGAAGATAAGAACCACAACATATCTACAATCACTTGGAGCAAAAGTTTGGGGAATCGTAGAAAGTGGATACAATTTCCCATCAGCAGTTCCTACAGATGCAGCCGAGAAAAAGAAATATGAGCTCAATGCCAAAGCTGTTGCTGTCTTATTAGGGAGTTTGACACAATCAGAATTTATGAAGATCATGCATTTCAAATCAGCTAAGGAAATATGAGACAAAATCATTCTAAGCTACGACGGAGATGAACAGGTAAAAAGAGCAAAGCTTCAAACTCTTAGAATCCGGTATGAAAATCTTAAGATGCATAGTAATGAAAGCATAGCTAATTACTTCTTGCGAATGGATGAGATTGTAAATTGTATGAGGGATTTGGGTGAAGATTTAAGGAAGTTGTCTTAGTTTAAAAGGTTTTGAGATCCCTGTCTGCTAAATTTGATTCCAAAGTGTCTGCCATAGAAGAAAAGGAGAATCTGCAGAAAATCGCCATGTCACAGCTTCACGGAATCTTAACTGCTTTTGAGATGTGAAAAGAGGGACCATCAGAAGCTGCATTTAAAGCATCAGGATACATGTCAGAGGAAGAAAAGGAGGTAAATTTTGTCAAGAATCTTGAACGGGGAACTGGACGATTCAAAGGTAAGCTACCTTTCAAATGCTTTTCATGTGGTAGAGTTGGTCACTATGTTGCTAGATGCCCTCATAACAAAGGAAAGATGTTGGAAGAAGGTAATAGAAGCTATTATACCCATGTTAAAAGTGATGAATCATTCAATGGTAGCGAAGACATTAGAAGTCTCATGGCATATGATAAGAAGAATGCAAAAACTGAAGAAGTTACCAAATTAAACGAACAATTGGAGACAGTAACCAGGGTAAGGGAGAAATTGCAGGATATAGTAAAAGATCAGAGCATAACAATTCAGGGTCTTGAATCAAAGATCTTCTCTCTAAAATAAGATCTTGAAAAATCAAAGGAGCAGAACATAGAAGCTCTTGAACATGAAGTGATCAAATTGAAGCAACAAGTGGAAGAAGGAAGAAAAGCTGAAGAAGTCCTAAGGAAACAGTATCTAAAAAAGGAAGAACAACATCAGGTTGAGGTAAATATCTTAAAAGGTAAATTAGAAGAAAAGGATAAATTATTGTGATTTCAAGATAGTACTAAGATTTTGGATGACATTCTTGGTAGTCAAAGATCCCCTAGTATCAAGACTGGTCTTGGCTTTCATGAATCTGTTGAAGGTGAATCTAGTTCACAAGGTGAGGCAAGGAACTCCAAAGATAAATCTAAAATGATCGACAAGGAGTTGAGAGGTCATCCCCATGAACAATCAAGGAACGAGATTCTTCAAGGAAATCTTTTACTCCTCCACTGAATAATGTTGAGTGCTATGTATGTCATAATCTTGGACATGTTGCAGCCAGATGTAGAAGTAGAATGGTTCAAGACCATCACAAAAGATCATCACATCCCAGGTACTTCAGAGGATATTGCTTTGCCTGCAATGCATATGGACACAAAGCAATTGATTGCAATAGAAGGAACATGAAATATGTAAGATGTTATTGATGCAACAAACTTGGACATAAAGCAAGGGAATGCAAGAGCAAATTTCAAAGTTCAAAACAAGAGAACCATACATCATCACAGTTTCAGAAGGCAGAATTAGAGACTGAAAGGTGTGACATAACTCGGTTAGTTGACATAATAGACACAGGGGATACTGAAAGTGAAGAAATTCAGTATTCCATCTTGCATAAGCTCATATAATGAAGATAAATCGCGTATATACGCGAGTTACAGGCTACAAAGTCGTGTATATGGAGATCAAGAGAAAGGGCAGCAGAAGAGACTCAATGAAAGGTTCGGTCATGATAAGAGATGGTTGGCATTGGCTCAGGGGGAGCATATACTTCAAACAATGCATTGTTGGCATTGTGTTTAGAAGTTGGTGATGATGCTTATGTAGCTAAATGATACATCTTGTTGGTTGATCAAAGGAATGGTATTGCAGGTTTAGACGCTGATGCTTATGGTGCAGATCATATATGATGAATGATAGTCATGATTTTGAATGAAGTGTTGGTCCTAAATATTTCATTTGCTCAGGGGGAGCATGGATGGATTGATACATCTTGGCATATACAAAGGGGGAGCTCATTTAGAGACTTCAGCAGGTACTCAGGGGGAGTATGGACAGCAGAAGGTATACCAAGGAAGACAATATCTTGGTCCGCCCTTTGCCCTTGATGTCAAAGGGGGAGAGTGACTTGGTGTGGTGGTTGCCATCAAGTCCAAAGGGGGAGATTGTTGGCATTATGATTCAGGTTTTGTCCTTGATGGCAACTCACTCAGAGGAATGATACAGGTGATGGCAACTCACTCAAAGGACAGATCACAGTGCAGCAGGTAAACAAAGAGATATACGCAGGTTGACCATGAAGAAAGGGCGTATATATTCAGGTTAGCGAAGCTGAATGGGTGTACGTGTATACACGTGGGTTAATAAGAGTAAAGGTGCGTAAATGTTGGAAATCATGGTTTTGGTCCGTGGTATTTGGTCCAAAGTGATGACCCCATGTATTGGGTTCATGGTATTGTTTCTACATGGTTTTGGACTATGGTATTGAGAGAAGCCTAACCTATATAAGGAGAAGATCATTAGGCCAAGAAGGTGTGCAAGGGTGAGCAAGGAATGAATGTCTGACGAAGTGCGAAGATATAGTATTGTTGGTTATCTGTTTGTGCTGCTTGGATTGGGTTGATATAACAGCGAAGGTACAAGTAATTATCTTTAGATCTGTACGCGGGTTGTATGAGGTGAAAGCGCGTATACACGTGGTTTTGGTATTGTAAAGTGGCATATGCATTATGAGATTTGGTATTTCAGGGTGTTGTTGAGTCTATTGGTTATTGCAGAGTTCTAGGCTCTGGTTTGTGTTTTGTGTTTTTGATGACAGGGTTTCAGTGATTCAGTTTTGGGTGATTTAGAGATTTATGATGCAAGTATAAGTGGATGATTGTATTGCAGCAGTGATTGTTTTGTACTTATGGATCCAATCTGAAAATTGATGAAACGTGGTCCCTAAAGAAAAGAAGGTTGCAACCTTCTGTAGGTCAGCACCTACGTACTACTATATCTGCTAGTACAAGAGCTAAGGGGGTTGTGGCTCCCTTCCAGAAGTAACTGGAAAATGACAGAGGGTTGTAGCCCTTTCCAGGTTGTAGTCTGCGTACTGGTAAAGGACTGCACCAGTACATTGTAAAAGAAGTTTCTTATTAAAGGAAGAAAGAGACGAATTGTAGCAGGTGGTTTTCACCCACATTGGGTTTCCACCTTATATCATGGTGTTCATGTGTGCTTCTTACGTGTGATGATTTGTACTGTTTTACTACACCTGTTTACTGTTAATGTGGTTAATAATGTTCTGATGCATTTACTGAAGATAAGCTAACTGAATCTTAAGATTGCTGCATATACGCTTGTTTCATTTAATACAGTCGCGTATATCCTTAATTGTAGTCGCGTATGTGAATTTGAGTGTGAAGATGAAAAAGTTTTATTGATCTGATAATACTGATTCACCCACCCTCTCAGTATTATTTCCAACAGATAGTAGAGATTTAATTTTCATAAAATATGAACCCAAATTTTTAATTTGGTGAGAATTCTTTTGCACAACTATTGCGAATTAAAATATGGGAAGTGAATATGTCGAAATATTTATAATAATATATATCAAGATTAAGATTTATTTTAATTTAGTTATGTTATTTTAATTAATTTATTTCAAATTAATTAATTAAAAAAAATGTCATATGTCCACTTGGGGTAGCTCAATTGGCAATGGTGGTGGAAATTAAGTCTAGCCCAAGTCTTGGGTTCAAATCTTGTGCTATCCCCCTATTGCCCTTAGAAGTTGGACATGATGAATATGTAGTCCTACCAAGCTTACAAAACAAAAATGTCATATAAACATTTGTCATATTGAGTATGTGGTATTGATAAGACATGGTATTGGCCCATGGTATTGTAAAAATAGCGATTTACACATTAATGGTTAACATAGAAAAGTGCGAGTGAATCTCCATCTAGCTATTTACACATTAATGATTAACATAGAAAAGTGAGAGTAAATCTCCATTAGTAGCCATATTATTAATTTTTTTTATAATTATTATTAATAATAAAAAAATTATAATTTAATTAATTTTCTTATTTTTTTAATTTTGGCAATGTGAAATGTATTATAAGATAAGTATTTTGATAGGTGTCATGAATTGATATCTACAAATATTTACCACTCATTTTTAAGACTCATTTAATTTATATGTCTACCTTAATTTAGTCAAAATTAATTTTAAATATAAAAAAAACTAAAACTACCTAATTATATGTTGATGCATACTAGCCTCTATTATGCTACAATATATCCAAAACATTTCTTTTGTCTTTCAATTTAACTTAAAAAGAAACTTGAAACTTAAATCTCATATGTTACCTATTATTTATAACATAGTTTACATGTTACTTATAAAAAAGTGTTCGCCAACCTACCAAGTAAATTAAAAGTTAACCAAACGAATCAAAGTCCGGGAAAATTTAAATTAACTTAGAATAATTTCCAATTTGGAATACATTCAAGATATACATATAAAATATAGATAGATGATGGTTGACAAATTCTCTTGAAAGTTCGATTTTATTCACTGACACTCTCAGCGATTTCCATTTTGTGTCGGAAGGTTTTCGCATTTTGGATCAGACGGTTTTCTTGCGGTTAACGACATAGTCATTACTTCGGAGATTTTTGGTGCGGTGAACGACAGAGTCATTACTTCGCACAGAGTCATTACTTCGCAGATTTTCCTTAAAGCAATAACATTGCAGGTAGGGTGATTATCTATTGATATTTTTTTATTGTTTTATCTTCCTCGGCATGATTTCTTAAGCAATATTGTCTCTTTTCGGTATCAGAGGGGTGGCATGTTTCGAATAAGTATTTTCATAAACTCCATTGACTAAGTTACACTCATCACTATTACCATTCAGGTTCAACTCTAAAAGTCCTAGTTTGAAGAAGGCGGTATTGAAATAAGGAAAAATTTAAAGAGAAAGTTGTTCGTGGTTATTGAGAAACATATCTGAGATGGAAAATGAAGCACCCAAAAGTGTTAATACAAATTACACAGATCCTGGAACCAGTTCATTCCCCAGTATTAACCGGGATGCTGATACAAACAGCAATATGGCTACTGCAACACAACCACAGAAGCAAGAAATACCATATGGTTATGGATTTAATACTAATCCGGCCACACAACCACAGCAGCAGCAGCAAGGAATGCCATATGGTTATGGATTTAACACCAATACAGCCATGGCGAGTCAACCACCGTAGGAGCGAGGAGTCCCAAATGCATATGGATACCCATATGCTTATGGATATCCAGAGCAATACCCTTACGCACCCCACTCTATATACGCTCCGCCACCACTACAAGCACCACCCCTATATCTGGTTGTCAATATTATAAATCTAGATGACAATAGACACACTCGCACTTTTCAATTTCAGCGAGTAACACCACAGCGGCAACGTCGCTCTTATCATCCACAGCTACAATTACAACAAGCGCAAGGCCAAAGGTCCCAGACTGGAATCGGGAGTGGCCCTTTAGTTTTACGGGATGACTACAACCTTCCAGGATTTGTGACTCGACATGCCAATGCAAAGTTTTTTGTTATCAAATCCTCTAACACGGAGCACGTCCTTAATAGTATTAGGCATGGAGTGTGGACAAGCACTCACCAGGGAAATCCTAAATTAAATGCCGCTTACGCTGAAGCAGTCTCCAACTAGCAAAGTACAGAAGGAAATTCATCTAGTGCTGCTAGTTCCAGTTATCCCATATTTTTACTATTTTTGGTAATATTTTCTTTGAATTTTGTAATCATTCAAAATCCATCCCGTAAAAATTGCCGTTATTTTAAGAATAACATTTAATGTTGTTGTTCGAGGGGCGCAGGTGAAAAGAAGCAGTCATTTTTGTGGGTGGCTGAAATGGTTGGCCCTGTAGATTTCGGAGCGAAAACCGAGCTATGGCAGTGGGAGGACAAATTTCCCGTGAAATGGCACATCATAAAAGATGTTCCATTCAGACGAGTTGCCCATGTTGCTTTGGAAAGCAATGAAAACCGATCAATTGTACTTAGTCGAGATGTTCAAAAGGTGAGTAATGGTTTTGTTGAAATTATAATTTCACTGCCCGCGCGCACCAACAGTGAAAGGTGTGTCAAAACCACCCCGATGCAAACCAGAATCCGGCCGCCTGAAACTTATCGCGCGAACTTTCCGGGGAAGGAATATCCCGGTGATAGGCTCCGATGCGTTTTGGTGCTGACATGTGGATCGGCATGACATCAGCACCTAACATTTATCGGACAATAACTGTCGGTCAACTCACCCCGCTCCGATTAATCAACATCCTCTCCGCCGTCCGATTCAACGGAAAGTTCTCCGCCGGTTTAAGTTTTCCAAAGTACATACGGGGGTCTGATTAAAATTAATATAGTGTGGACCATACGTTATTGACCATACCTTATGATTAAAGGGCTGACATTTTTTTTGGTAAAGTATTTAATGTTTTACAGCATGTAATATTTGTTTTACGGAAGCATGGGCGTATTTACTTATGGTATGTAAGTTTTATTATAGAGTGTACCAACCGCATGAGTGTTGACTCCAGGCAGATGTAAAAAAAAATAGCACACGGGGATTGTATTGAAAGTGTTCGCACATGAAAAAATTAAAACAAGAGGTCCTCAGCACAAAAGATGAAAGTGTGTAATCGCACACGGTGAAAAAAAAAGGGTCCGCAGCACCTATAAGAGACCAGACAGTTGCGTACGGGGAGGAGGTGAACCACCTGTAAGAGACCAGAGAGTTGCATATGGGGAGGAGGTGAAGCCTGTTCGCAGCAGCGAACATAAACCAAGAAAAGTGACAGAGTTTCTTTTGGATTTGAAGTGTAAAAAGAAAGTGCAGCAGCAGAGTAAAGTTTTTTTTGTTGTAATGTAATGTAAGAAGTAAAAGAAATTGCATAGCAGTGCAGGAGTAGAAGGAGAAAGTGAATGAAGAAAACCAGTGGATAGTTTTGTTGAAATCCATGAATTGTTTCACACAGGTGAAAAGGTAAATGTATAAAACTCTGTAATTTTGTTTTCACACAGCAGTGAATGTAAATGAAATATTTACACATAGTGGTGTAAAATTTCATAGGAGGCAGAGTAAGTTTTGTGAAAATGTTTTGGTGAATCCCTCTGAGT